>JAVQJD010072217.1:0-17083 GCA_036023655.1 Nannoperca australis | reverse complement strand
ATATATATATATATATATATATATATATATATATATATCCAATATCAACTCTTTTTTAGCTCTGTTTTGGTCTCTACCAACTATTGAGGGAAATATCTGTGTCATTAGCAGCTACTGCTTGGGTACTTCATTGCTACACCAACTTATCTTTAAGAAATTCACCTTGTTGACACCCATGTGCCATCCAGCCTTGGGGGAATGTCTGCTGTGATTCTCACTCTGTCCTGTAGGTGGTGGTACTGACAGTCCTGCTCCCACTGCTGGCTCTCACTGAGGTTGGAGGAGGAAGTGAAGGAGGCAGTGGGCACCTCCCAGAGTTTACTCCCTGTTCCAGCCACAAACACAGCTACAGAGGAAGAGAAAGTCAGAAAACAGTGAGTAAATAAACACAGAGGCTCCATTAAACCTAATATAGATTTACAAGCTGATTTTGGGAGGATGTAGGAAATGAAAACACTAGTTCAGTTCAAGGATGATTATCGGCCTCCTTCATCAGAAAAGGAAGGCAACAGATAATAGACAAAAGGTAGTATTCTTCTGTTACATGTCAACACAATTCTGGTTGACTGCAGACTGCTTCAGGCTTCTAATTTTGGTTAATTGTCCATGTAATGAGTGGAGAGTGGGTGGTGTAGAAACAATACATAGCTATAAATCAGGACGTTGGCCACGGTGTGGACAGTTTTGGCTTGTGACTTACATCAGCCTACAGCTGCAACACGCAGACATTGGTTTGGGGGTTTGCTTGGAGGCAAGAGGTGTGTATGTATTTGTGTGTGTGTGTGTGTGTGTGTAGGTCAGCACCGGTGTGTGCTCTTTGTATATATGCATTTCCATCATCAAGGTAAAGCAAGCAGTGGGCCGCTGACAGCAGCAGGCCAGCAGAGCCAAACACATCTGTTGATAATATGATTCAAAAAACACTTATTATGATGAATGTTCTCACTCGAGTTTTCCCAAACACTGACAGTTGAGTTAATCCAAATGAAAGCATTATTCACTCCAAAATATTTATTGATCTGACACGTGCACATCTGCAATCCGTCTGCCTGTCACTGGTCATAAGTGCACTTTCTGCTCCATCCGCTTGTTCTTGCACAGAGATGTGTGCGTTGCCGACACAACAAGGGGATTTTCTGATTACGTGGTTGCAACGTGGGGAAACTCACTGGGGTCTGTCCTGGCAGTGTGTGCATCTGTGTGTGCGTGAAAACTATGGCTTCAGTTTCATCCTCCCAAAACATATGTCAAAAAGCAAGGTGGATGAGTTCTCACAGACGCCTCCATATCCTGTTTTCTCTCTGACTTGTTTTCCTCTTGCACTCGTCTGCGCTGCTTTTAAATTGTTGCCTTTGCACTTTGATTTTTGCACAAAAATAAACTAATTAAATATAACATATTAAATAGTGAACTTTAGAGGTGCTGGTAAGCATATTTTGTTACCTTCTGGAATGATCAATGCTAGCTTTTTCCCCCTGCTTCCAGTCTTTATGCTAAGTTAAG
This sequence comes from Nannoperca australis, assembly GCA_036023655.1. Classification (NCBI taxonomy): domain Eukaryota; kingdom Metazoa; phylum Chordata; class Actinopteri; order Centrarchiformes; family Percichthyidae; genus Nannoperca; species Nannoperca australis. The sequence goes on along the minus strand of JAVQJD010072217.1, from coordinate 15,580 downwards.
CTAAGCTAACTGTCTGCTGACTGTAGCCTTATATTTAACAGACAAATATGAGAAGGGTATCAATCTTCCCATGTAACTCTCTGCCATAAGAGTATTTCAGAAAAATGTCAAACTTTAGCTTTAAGTCAGCGTATCCAGCTTGTTTTTTCCTCTATTTCCTTTTTTCCTTCTATTATTCCCTCTTGCTCCCCTTCATCCCCATAGCTCTTGCCTTCTTTCTCTCACTTTCTCAACTTTCCTCAGGGTCATCAGTGGTAGACAGCTTTATGGGTGTAATCTCACTCCACTTTTCTCTCATTTGACTTTAGATGCACTTGGGGAGGACATCATCTGTCGAGCCCCCAGTTGAGCTGGGAGTTAGCTGCTGAGCCACATACCAGTTTTTTTTCTCTCTCATGACTGAGCAAATGTAGCTAAAGGAAAATGGGGACTTTTGAATGGAAAGTGTGATGTTGACTTGCAGACTGATTTCTTTTTCTGTTAAAGGCTCCAAGATGGCGGCTAAGTGATTGGCATTTATTAACCTTGTTAGTGTCAGACGGAGGATATTTTTTGTTCCCCTCACTCTCGGAATGCATCCCATATGCTGACCACAACCACAGACATGTGTGTAGCGCAGTCATTTCCTAGCATCCTTCCACCTGACACACACACACACACACACACACACACACACACACACACACACACACACACATACATACATAGAGCTTGGATTGTTTAAACTGTACAGTCGCAGACCACAAAACCAGATTTAAGCTTAAGGCACATTTCTCTTCCTTTGAGCAGTCTGTCAATTTGTTGAAATGATTAATACTTCTTGTTCCTGTCACAGGCATTGAAACATGTTTGCAATTTTCCCCATGCGGCAATGTGTTTGTTTATGCTCCATGTCACTGCAGCTGGTGAGGGAACCCGGTCACTCGGAGCAGAAATACTAATCAGGATTAATTAATTTCCACTGCTTCTTGCAAGTCACCCATTTGGTCTGTTTTGTATTATCCACCCTTTGTAGCTGCATGCAATATGTTGCCTAAGTGGTTACTCACACACAGTGCAAAGAATGAACAGAGAGGCAAGAGTCACAGTATGTGATGTGGAGTCATTTGGATTGTTATATTTGATTTTCAGGGTTTTCTTCTTTTTTTTTGTCAAAGCATTTCTATGTTTCTTGAGGTCACTTGTCATCCAGCCCCTTTCTCTCTCTTGGATCTCATTCCAGTTGGGCATATGGTTGCATTTACTAAAGGAGTACTCATAAAAGCAGAGCTTAGTAAAACAAAATTGCTCATTGTGGGGTTTTTTAAGTATTCTTCTACAAAAGAGCCTATTCCAACCACAAGTGAGGCAATGTTGTCATACGTATGATAATATTCAACCCCCATCTCCATTTGGAGGAGATGGGGGACCATTTTAGCTGATTCACTTCCTACACAGGCAGTCAGATATCATTAGTTTTACCCTGCAACGGTTCCCACTGATTTATTTTTCCACCATGAGCTCTAAAACGTCCCCTTGATGCAGCCTGCACCTCCCTGTCACAGTGCAGTGCTCGGTGCATCTTTCACAAACAGATTTCCTGTATTTGTGCAAATAAAACTCACTGTAAGATTGATTTAACTCTGAATAGTTACATTTATGGGTTATGGTGGATTATACACTCAGTTGCCAGTTTATTAGATTTATTATATTCATTATTTTGACAAGCATTTCTATTATTTTGGCCATCTCATTTATATCAACGAGGGTAGGCTAAATATCCGAAACAATACAGTTCAACAGCAACACAAACTGCATCCTCCGAAATGATCTTTCAGTTGAATCAACACCTCTGAACAACCAAAGTGAACATCATAACCTTCATGGAGCTACAGTAGGATTGACTGCACGATTGTTAGCCTGCATTAGTTTTAGCTAGGTCTACCCAATAAACTGGGTGTAAATATATAGATGTAGAATTGTGGTTCGCATAGAAAACATGTTTTACTTTACCCAGGTTTTACTTAAGTCAAACCATGTCACTAACCTCTGCGACTTCATAGGGGTCAAGGGTCAACACTTGGCATCAGTTAAGCATCATAGCATCATAACCAATAAATAATACAGGCGACTAATCAGTTAAATCTTCTCACATTAAAGTGTAAGTTCTTATTTTTTCAGGTGTCCATATATTTTGCTTGCTGTAATCATTCCTCCTGTTCATACTGGCCATTACAACAGCCATTTCTAATGTGTTTCCAGTGTAACAGACAAAATCCACACAGTTTTTATGCAAAAATGTGTTCAACAGTTGATCTGAAGCTAATATGAGGCTTCACTCCAAGTTAATCAAATCCAACGGGTATTTTCCAAAGTCTTTTCATTGTATGAAAATTCCTCTTTGTGTTACTCTCCCTTCGCTGCAGCTCAACAGAGAAACACTTTCCGGGAAACACAATGAGGAACATTTTTACTACAAAGACGTTGGAAGATATTCACTCAGGACTGCTGCAGTCTCACATTAGCTTAAAATAGACTTGCACAGAACAACATTTCTTTCTCTTATTGGCCAGCATGAAGAGGAGGAATAATTACAAGAAGCAAAACCTGTTTCATTGTTCATATTGGCACCTGACTATTGTTTTAAATGGGAACCTATCATTAAGGAGAATGAGCCTAACTTTGCTGCACACATGTTGCTTGGATTGCCATAACAACACACAAAGGGAGGTTACAACAAACTGTGATAGCTCATTTTGCTCATGAGGGCCAGTGCTTTTAATATGCTGACAGCGAAATAGACCAATCGGCTTGCGCGCAAGTCTTCCTTAAACTGAGGGCGGGAAGGTGGCGTTGTGCTGACTGATTAAAGCCACCTCTGTCTTCCAGCCTTTCTGCTGTGCTGCAGTAAACCTGAGTTCATTGTCAAGAGCAGCTGAACAATAGGCCAAAGATCTTGAATTACATGCAGCCAGAGACAACACTCATCCCCAGTTTGTCCTTGTGTGGTATCGCCATTCTCCCACAAGGGGTCAGCACAGTAGACTGTGACTGGCGTGTGGTCCGGACGGTCAGTCTGTCAGCACTGCCGCTGCCACTGGCCTTCACTTCTGCTGACTGATGACCGGCCAAAGTAATCTACCTGTCTTTGAGTTCCCAAATTCATCCCGTTTCCACACACACACACACATGCACATGCAAGATCACAAAAACACACTGCACACATTGATTTACAGTACACTGCAGAAGGGATACCATTTATAAAAGACCTCCAGGCTGCACTCTGTTTGTTTGTTTGCATTTGTGATTACGGTTTGGCAGCGTTCGCTCTCCTCATGTCTCATCCACAGCGCCAAAGTCAAAATACAGTTTTATGTACGTCTTTATTTCGAGCTATCCTGTAAAAACAAGAACCAGATCCAGGCACTTTTGATTCAGGGCTTGCAGAGGGAGTCAAGCACTCGACGTTTAACTCAACCTTGTGCCTCGTTCATTAGAGAGACACGCCTTTGTCTGCTTCATAGCTGCTTTGATTTAGGCTTTTAACAGAGAATCATTAAACCTGCCAAAGTGGAGGCAGTGAGAAAATTGCTATGTTGTCCCAGAAATAATGTTGTTGGTGCAGTGAAATGATGGAAAAGCAGGACCAATCCCTCCATGTTCCAGTATTTTTACTACTTCCAGCTACTTTTTTTTTTTTTTTTTTTACTACATCCTCACCACATTTGTTTCGGTGTGGTTACCCCCAGTGTCCTGTAAAGCCACTTTTGCATCTCTCTTTGCCTCAGTGCTGCAGGACAAAACCCTCCAAACTGTCCCTGAAGTGCCCGTGCCCTCCTGGCCCTCCTCCCCCTGCACTGATTACGGCTCCACTCCCCTGATGAAAAAGCCGTGGTGTTTACGGCTCATTTCTCCCGGATGGATTTCAGATTCCTCTCTTCTTTTTTCTCCCGTCTTTGTTTTCTCTCTGTGTGTCTGTCAGTAGTTGATGAGGTGAATGAAGTTTGTCAGAAGGATGAGGGGTTGGAGGAGGGTAGGGTGAGGGGTCTTCATGCATTGGGATGACAAGATTAGTGAGGTGATGCTACAGTAGCTCAGAGATCCTGCTCAAATCCACATATTTAGGTGACTGCTGCACATTAATAACAGTTCACAGCTGCTTTTTCAGGCTCTCTGAGTTGTCCTGCAGATTTTGGGTTGTTGTTTTAGGACTGTTTTTCCCAACTTTCTTTTTTGGCTTGTGACCCCTTACAATGAAAGACTGCCTACCTGTAAACTGTAAAGATTTTCAGATTTATTTTGATTCTCATTGGAAGGGTCCCTACCCAGAAGTTGAGAATCACTAATTTAAGATACTTCAACAAGAAAGATGATTTAGAACATTTTACAACATTTTAAAGAGACTTTTTCCTTAATTCTTAAAACAAAATATGTTGTGCTATCATGTGCAGTTCTCTGATTGATTCTTCTTGTTTTTCTACTTGGAGGTCAACATGCACAAACACAGGATATAAATACCTCACTGACCATAGCAAAGAAGAACTGTTTTGTTTTTCTGTCATACAGTGAATTCTCTCATGTTTCAAAAGTTCACTGCTTTATGACTTTTCAAATTATCTTCTTTGCTCAGAACCTGCTCTATTGTCCTATATATATTAAAAAAGACCCATCAGGAACCAGTGTTGGGGAAATGAAATGAGATGTAAATTATATAATTTTACGAGATACTCAAAATCACTTTACTTTTGTTACCCCGCACAGCTCTGTGGGAAAAAAAGCCTTTAACCCTTGTGCTACTTTGCCGGATCATATTGACCCAGTGGCCCATTGTCTTGACCCAGTGTCTTCTCCACAGGGTAGCACAGGGGTTAAACAACTCCAAAGCACCCAACACGTCACATATTCTTTATTTAACACATTTAGATATAGAAAACAAACAGCCTACTGTTTGGAGGTATTTATTTATCATCAACAGCTAACGTTAGCTTAGCCCCAGTGACTGACCCCCATGCAGCACTCCAGAGAGATCCTCTCCATAACTGTAGGTTAACTGACAAAATAATGGCAAAGCTAACAGTGGCTAGCTGGCAGCTAAGAATACACAACATATAAATAAGACAACTTCTGACTTACTAGGAGGTACATTTCACTTTTAGTAAGATTAACTGCCACCTTCAGCCCCTACGGCAAGCTAACATGTCTCACAGCAAAATAAATTGATATCAACACCCCAGCGGACTCCCAGTAAAGGCCCCTCCACACTGTGCAATTTCGGTCTGTCTGAGACAAGTCATCAATCCAAAACAGTGGTCCTAGACATACAGTGAGTGGGACACACTATGAGACAGAGACAGCTTGCGTCTAAATTCTCACCGTGTGAGAAAGTTTGCACCAAATTCTCACAATATGACCACTGCGACGACCCACGTCTACAAACCCATGTACAATGGAGGCGAAACAAAAAAGAAATGCGTGGGACTCTGGTATAAGAAGAATACCTGCATTACTGCATTTTCAAAACAGAAGAACAGTATAGGTGGATGACGCAAAGCAAAGTCTCTCTTTTCTCTTTGAATTGTAGCGCTACCATTCACTGCGCATTCATCGCGCGATGTTGCATGTCAGTGTGACGTGCAATAAACGTACACAGTCGTTGTTGCTGCATTGTCGGAAGGCACCTGAAGACGGCAACATGTCAAACTCTAAAATGTCTAATAAATATCAGCGTGTTACTGGGATTCGTAGAATATAAAATTGTAAGCCCTTACACTACTCTTTACTTAAAAAAAGTAATCACACTACTGCAACATGTTACTAAGTAATGTGCTACTGCCCAACACTGTCAGGGACTGAGGAAGGATAACAGAAACCATGCAAAGCATTTAAAAATGTCATTTGGCCATGGCCTTCTCGCTGCAGTACCCTGTTTCTGCCTCTCTGCTTCCCTCCGCCCTTGTCGCCAAAGTCAGTTGAGGGTCAGGTTGATTTAGAGGTTTTTCAAAGAACATGAGGTCTGTTGTGTTATTCTAACCCTGAGTCCCCCTTCCTTTTTGGGGGCTTTAACCCCGGCATCTCATAGTGGTCTCCCAGACCAAGAGTATCCCTCTGTCCCCGGGGCAGCGCATGGACGACTACTGTTGTCTTTTCATCACTGTGTAAGCTGGTTAATCCAGTGGCCTCGTTTATTTAGACAAGGGATCTACAGGGGTTTGCCCAGTGGATGCCGCTGCCAGTTTCACTGTGGTTAGCGAACTCTGGCTCCTGTTCACAAAGTAACAACACACACATCGTCCTGCTGCACCTCACACCCACACCGTGAATAAAACAGCTGCCACATCGGGCGAACACGTCTACGTGCTCCACCATTTTCTCCACCAACTTTTCATGCCCTGTGTTATGTATTAATCGGATTTTATGCTGTAAACCAGTGGAGAGGATTTCTAATCATAATTAGCACCTGACATGTGTTGTGGTGTCTCTTTTGGTGGACAGCCGAGGCAATCGAGATGTAGATAGCGGACAAGGGAAGTTGATGGTCCATTGATGTTTTCGAGCTGAGATTACATGGGTTTTACTTTAATCCAAAAGCTCGGTTTGGATACGTTTTCGGAGATCCAATCGGTGGCTGTTTCACACACTTGGAGAGTTTTCAAGTTGGAACAGGACTGTTAGAGGCCATAACTGGAGCACTGCATCCAAAGATTCATTTATATGAATAATTCAAGTTTTTTTTTTCTCTGTATGGTAAAATGAAGCAGAGATAGGGTCACACGTGTGATCATAAAATGTTCCCATCCAGTCCAGTTCAGTTTTGGAAACATGGTGAAAAGACTTGGAGGAAATCTTTTCTCCAGAGATCCACCACATTATCCAAATATTCACTATGGTCTCTTTCATACAGCAAATTGGTCATTTTAATCTATAATTTAATAGATTGAATTTAATAACACAATCATCATTCATCGAGTGAGGCAGAACTCCAACAACTGAGCGTTTGTAGCTTTGTTAAAGTTGGGGTGCTCAGAAAATGATCAGCAAAGACCTGTTCAACAGTCGGGAATCAATCGTTGTCAACTCATCTCACAGTCAGTACGAAGTACACTGGCTCAGAGAAATCAGATTCCACCTGTCAAAATTAATCTGAAGACAAACTATTATGGTTTGTTTCATTTTTTTTTTCTGCTCTGTTTGGGCTGAAGAACTGCTCAGCTCATGGAATCTGTTTAGGGCCAGCGACTCAACCTTGCCTGTCTCCTCTACTAGACTTGAGCTGTGAAAAAGAAAACAAATCACAGATACCAGTCTACCAGTCTACCACTGAAGCAGCTAGGAATGGAGGGAGGGGTGGGGGTTGGCTTTGGGTTGCTGGATGATTATTATAACATGGGCAGATTCCTCCTCCTGTCTGTCTCCTGCCGCTCATCACCTTAACCAGCCCTGATGGCCAAAATGCTGCGCCTCCGCGATTGAGGCTGCAGCAGCTGGACAACTGGCTCTGCAGCCTGAGGTAAGGTCAATAATGGCTGTCTTCTGTTATTCTAACCATTAACATAATGGCAACATTAGTTCCAGGGCCACGCTTCCCTGCTCCTAGGGAACCATTGTTTAAAGGCACCAGCCAAAGCTCTTTTTTAAGACCCCTCCACTGGCCACAGATCCGACTGACGCTTTGAAGACACACAGAGGAGGAGAGGGGTAACACAGACCGTCTATTCATAAGTCTAATGTCAGCCTAGGTTGTGTTTGTATTTTTCAAAGTGCTGATCCACATGTTGATCTTTGTGACAAATTACATAATAACTTCCTTGTAATTATGAGTTTGTCTGTTATAATCTCTTCCTTTTTTTGTCTCAGTGTCCTGCCTGCTGATTTCTCACATGAGAGATCGTTTATCTCTTTCTTTTTTTCATACAGGAAAAGCTTTAGATGACAGGAGGAAATTGGTTACAATCTTTTAAGATTCAACAACTTATCCTCATACATAAAAAAATAAAATGCAATTTTGACTAGCATTTTTGGGACTCGTAGATCATGTGGTTATGAAACACCAGCATCAGTTTAAGGTTTCTTAAACTAATATTTTATCAAAATCAGCTGTTGAGTGAATTTAATCTGCTCAAATTCACCGGACAGAAATCTGTGGATTTATGGGAGCAATTTAAAACAAACTATCTATTCAAGAAGCTGTTTAGACAGCTGGACTTAAAAGAATCACACTGTCATCCTGCAGACAGCGCCTGGACTCACCTTGCCACAGCCACAGCAGCCAGACTCCCCTCAACAGGTGATTGAAACGTCCCTTTGACATGTTTCCTGCTTCCGCACACTTCATTCACACACTCTGCTCAGAAAACAAACTTTGATCCTTAGGAAATCCAAGACACAGAGAGGGCTCCTGTCAACACAAGACGATCATGTAGGATATCACCATGACACGAGCACACATTTGAAGAGTTCAGTAATCCCTCAGATAAAACTCTCCCGTTCCACTTTCTTCTTCTTCTTCTTCTTGTGCTTCTACCTCCACCTCTTGGCTTCCATGGTCCGATAAGAAAGTCCTGCTGGAACCACACGCTTCATGCAACTTCTCCACACTGGTGCTTTTCTTAAATTGGCGAGAGGTAGAGTAAATGGTCTTTCTCTCTCTCTCTCTCTCTCTCTCCACCCCCCCTCTCAATCACACACTGTTGCCTCACTACTATGCAGCCCTGTGGATCTGTTCCACTCGGTGCATGTGCAGCGAGTGTGTGCATGCATGTGAGCAGAAGTATTTTGTGTGTGTGTACTCTTGTCTGGCTCTTATAGTTTTGAGCTGAGAGGAGGGAGTAAGAGAGAGAGATGGAGGGAGGGCAGAGATAGGGAAAGTTTCAGTGTGTGTGTGTGGTGGAGGAGGAGGAGGAGGAGGAGGAGGGGGTTTAAGCTTCAAACTTACTAAAGTGAAGGCTCTGGGGAGCTTTAAGAGCAAGGTGCAAAAGGACAGCCACAACGCAATATATATATAGATATATATAAATAAGCATATTTTCTCACTCGTTGTACCTCTACTTGTTTTTATATATATTGGTTTTGAGATCCTGCCTCCACCCCAAAAAATTGAGGTGAATGGGATTTCTTACGTTGTTCTTACAGTATTTCTAAATTACGTTAACAGTGCTGAGCAGTAAGTGTTACGTGCTACAGTTATGTGATTATTTATTCTGTAAAGAGTAGTTAAAATCCAGCGATACAGTTAATAATTGGAGTAAGACTCTGTTACTTTAACTCTCTCTGCGTTCAGTGGAGAAACTGGTCTTGGATGTGTTAGCTCGGCACAGGAACTTGAGGAGAAACCCGCCTCCCTGTTATCTCATTTACATTTTGTGTGTTCTTAACTTGCTTGACAGTCCAGTAAATACCTCAGCAGCTGTGTAATGTAATGACTGAGCAATTACTAAAGCCATTTTAATAAGTAATATGTTATGGGGAATTAATTCAAATTCTCAAGTAACTTGTCCAAAACCGTTTATTATTCGGACCATCCAGATTTCTTTGATCTCCTCTTTAAATAGTGTCTGACAATATCATTTATATTATTTATCATTCAAGCTATTCATTTAAGCTCTATGAGGTTTTATATCATGAGCAAACTATTCCAAAATATATAACATTAAAAAAATATATATTTTATAAGTCTTGTCACTTTATACACACTTGTACAAGATTCTGTCTACTAAGCCTTATTTTGGTCTTTGGACACTTTGGGATCTTTGAACAGTGTTTGGTTACACAGCATGAGTTCATATTGGGATTGAATAAGTTAAAAAGAAGTCAACAACAACGTGTCTAAATAATCCACAGAGCTCACTGTGGAGAGTTTTTATTGGAAGTACTGTATGTTCTACCAAAGCAATAGCCCCATTGAAAACTGTTGACAGTGAGGTCTGTGGCTTATTGAGAGTTATGGGAACACTGTTTCTGGGAAGAGATGCCACTGTGGATTTATTTCGATGTCAGCTTATGTCAATGCTGTATATTAACCTATATTTTTGTGGTAGAGGCAAAAGTTGTGCGCTTAAAACCCAACCTGTCTGCCTGGCTGGACACCTCTGTAGGTGAGTGAGTGGGACAGTACGTTATTTTTTTTGTAGTTTGTGTGAACTGACCCTTTAAATTAAGAGCAATTCAGGAGCGAGAAAGAAACATCAGAAGTCACATCTGCAGCAGCTGCACACACACAGTTTGCACAAACCCATATCACACCCCATTAGAAAGGCACATGAACACACAAACGCTCCAGTCACACTGATTCATCGGCTCTGCGTATACATGTGGTCCAACGGAGCTGTTGAAGCTGTTGACCGCTGCAGAGGTAAAGACGGGTTTCAAAGTGCCTGCCAAGCGAGAGTTGGCAGCACATCTGTGAGGGGTGGGCTGACCAGAGCCCTGGCACAAAGTCAGGGGTGCGTACACTCCCGACACCATTACACACACATGCAATGGCCAATGCAATTGGGCTGAGTAATTTTACCACCAGTACTGTGTTTTATATGGCAGATCTGAGATGCATCATCTTGCTTATATTAACATTTCTTTGCCAATTGTCAGTCCGCCTAAATCTGTGTATGTTCAAAGCACTTGCACACAGTTTCTCGCAGTCTTTATGCCATGTTCTCAAGGTCATGAAACACTACACGGATGGGTATTAAAGGATGATTCTGTTTTATTTAGTTTTTACAATCTGGGTCTTATTTTTGCGGGCTTTTTTGTTGTTTACGAACATTTCGGGTGTGTTCCCCTTCAGTTTTACCACCAAAGAAAGTTCCAGTGGTTACGTGGGCTTTGAAGACACAGCCCAAAGGGTGCTTCAACATTTGTTCATTTATATTGTACCCTTTTAATAACGTTTCACCATATTAAACAGCCATATCATTTCCTACAAACTATGTTTATACATACTAATTTGCTTTCCTAATTTTGTAGTGTTAACGTTACAACTTCCTGTATTATGTTCTGGCAGTGTTTTTTTGAGTGAATGAAGCGCTACATTTACAATACAGAAATTGTAGGGGGAAGTTTGGGGTTGGAGATGGCGTACAAAGTGCCAGACTTTGACATCAAAGTTTCATCCTGAAGGTTAGGCAACAAAAACACTTTGGTGGGAAATATAGTTATTTTGGTTAAATGTCAATATAGTAAACACATCGCATCTCAGGCTTTACGTCACTGCAGACCAATTCTGTATTAAACCGAAACCACAATCTTTACCTAACCTTGACCAAATGTAGTGAGTGCCTCAACATTACCACAAAAAACATGAATAAGACTGTAGTTGCGAGTGAATATTGTAGAAAAACAAGAATATGTTGTCAGTGAGCCTTTGACTGGTACGTCCGCTATAAATGTTTAACGACAAAGTTTCCCCATTCTGTTGACACACACCTAACTGAGGTGGCATTGTGTTTCCTGTAAAACCTATTTGTTGTTACAAATTTTGTAATATATAAATGTAATTCTCGAGGCTGCAGAAAAACAAGGGAATATTTACATGCGTCAGCTACATTTTTATGCTTTTAAAAGAAATAGGCAAAAAACATTGAAATAACTACATTAAAAAAACCTATTAAATATGCAGTAATGTTGTAATCAATGCTGGGGACGTGACAGCTCATGGTTGCCGGGTGCCATAGTAACACAAACAAGCTGTCTGGCAAGGTGAGTTTTCCAGGAAAAAGCAACTGTCAGCTGATAGGAGAAGTTATTATGAAAGAACCAACCACTTGTTTAGATGATCTGATTTAACTTTTTGGTTGTCTGACGCTTCGTGTTTCTTGCTCCCTTAATGCTGAAAATAAGTTACAACAGCACTCCTTTGGTTTCTCTTTCTTTGGACCATCCAGTCCTCACTGCCAGTCGTCACAGTTATTATTTCGGGGAGAGTCTAATCTGATTGTTGATTGGTGCCTCTGGCTAAGTGCTAACTTGCTGTGACAGACCCCACGGAAAGCCAAGAGGAGGGAGGACAGATGCCGCTGATCTCTGATCCCAGATCTGACAGCTGACTCCCTCAGGAGGACACTGTCTGAGGTGTCAGCAGCTTTGATCCACTCAGGGTCCTCTCAGGAATGCACACACACACACTAACACAAACACACACACACACCTCACTGAATGCACTCAAATGCATATGTAAATGCATCCATACACAATCCTTTAATCTCACCTTCACTCCCTTTTTTCCCCTTCCTGTCTCTAATACACAGACTCATACATCCACCCCGACCCACACATACCTACACCCACACACACACAGTCCCACACAAACTACTGGGCCCGGCCTGCTGGCGCACACATACAGGAGCTGGCATGGCTTGCCTAAGAACACACAGTCAACGGTATTTTATAATCAAATCATTTCTCAATCCTGTAACTAATATCCCCTCCACCGAGCACGAGCTATCAACTGTGGTGGGCTATGTGTGTGGTGTGTGTTTGCTTGGGCACGTCCTACACATCAACACACACACACACACACGTGCGCGCACACGCTTGAATAATCACAAATATGTACCCATGGACTGCATATTCACGCAGAACTTTAGACTGGATTCATTCATGCTGGTCATTTTGTGTGTGGATCGAGGTGGTTTCTTGTCCCTCTGCAAGCTAATAGCGCCCCCAATAGGCCTTAAAATCAATGTGCATCAACCAATAATTGTCTCTTCTTTTTTTCTCTCCTGTTCTCTTAACTGTTCTTTGTTCTGTTCTGAACAGAAGAAAACAATAAAAAGAGATCAGGACACAGAAGAGAAGAAACTAGAACAAAGCCCGTTTCACAAAGACAGACTTTTACTTTGGCAACATATTACTCAGAATTCAGACAGATGTCTACATTCACCTGCACAAAGCTGTCTAGTTGTGGACTCTAAGGCAACATTTTACTGGTAAAATCCAATGATACAAAGCACTCTCTGCAGTTTGGACCTGTAGGTGTTGTGGCTTCAGGGTTAAGTACTTCTGCTAACTCATCAAGCTCTGGATAGTTTCTTTGGACCAATGAAAACCACTGACACTGTCTTCACTGGTAATTGCTGCCTCAAAAAAGTCATCAGGTCGAAATGATTAAGTCATACTGCTCTTCTAGACGTTCAAAACATAAGACCAAATGGATAAAATGGTTTTAAATGATTGGGTATGGGGAAAATGCTTTAATGTCCAGTGTGCGTCACACGATGATGCTGGAAGCTGCGGCCACAACACCAAAATCGCTTCTCATCGCCTTAGTTCAGAGTTAGCCTGGGGTTAGGTTGGCTAGCTTTTAAGGCAGTAAGCTTTTATTTTTGCGAAACTGTACCCAGAACAGGCAAGACAACTGAAATCTGTGGTTTTGTTCTGTTGGCTGAACATTTCTTATCCCAGAGAACAACCTGCCATCTACTTCTGCTGCTGTTGGATGGTGGTTCACTGTGTCTTTGTGTCTTTGTGTGTGTGTGTGTGTGCGTGTGTGCGTGTGTGTCGGGTTAACAAACAGAATATAAGCCAGCCTTCCCAGCACACAGCCACACACATGCTAAGCCTGCTGCAGATAGGACCCTGCTCTTTAATCATCACACATTCATGTCCCTGCCTCTTATCTGCAAGATGGATAACTGTAAACATACAGCCGGACAAAGAAAGACACCCACATCATTTGCACGTTCTTCTTTGCCTTTTGCCCATAAGATTTCACTCTGCTGACGAAACTTAACCAGAGTGCGCTGGTGCAAGGGTTTGCTCCAGCTGTCACCCACAGCTAAACAGTGTATATCACATTCAAGGACTTCGGGTTTGTTGACAGTGCTGGGTGGTGTAACCAGGTGAGGTCTGAGATACTGTGATGTTTTGATGTTTCCTAAATGTGCTGATGAAAAGATAGGCACAATGTTAGAGTCTGATGTCGTAATCCCACCCTGCTGCAAATGTCTAAACACGTTACATGCCATCATTCCTGCCATCTTTGCTGCGACCTTGGACCAAACAAAAGATGTTGTCTCACAAACACTAAAGAGAGAGCTGTCACCATCTCCTGTACTGTGATAGTGCTGTAGGTTTTTCAAGCAGTCATTGCTGGGGATAAACATCTGGAACATGACAACTTTGATCCTTTTCTGCAGTAAGACGATCAGACATCTGCTTCTATCCCCTCTTGTATGGACAATCAAGTGCAACACCATGACTGCTTTTGAGGAGAGACTGTCCAGAAATGTGTGCAGTTATCCCCATCTTCTCTATCATCTCTCTATGATGGCAGGCCATTCACACCGCCTTTGAACATGGCGGTTTGGAACAGAGACTCATTTTGACATTATAAAGACTCCATTTGGGTTGTTTGTGATGCTCAGACAAAGATTGACAATTGAGAAAATTATTCCGAATTTTACAGCCACATCTTTTGTAATTATTGCGTATGGGATTTATTTTTTTGGGTCAGTGTGAGTCATGTGACCTGCAATACCAACTGTGGCCAGTAGCCCAAAATTGCCTCACAGCCTAGCACTATTTCCCATTGCTTGCTAAACTGTGATGGATGTTTACAAATCACTTTTCTTTTTTTAATCTAACCTACAGTTTTTTTTATTTTATATATTTGATCATCTGACTGCTCTTGCTACCTTCTCAGATTCCCAAAAAGTTGCATGAAACAAATCATGTTGCTGTCTGTTTTGATTCAAAAAATCTAAGTTCTATATTTTCTCAGCTGCACGTGTGAATCCACGTCAGCCTCTCTTGGCATTATTACCAGGCTTTATATAGCTTTTTCTTTAGCTGTTAATCTGTCTTCAGAACATGAAAAGAGGGAAGTAGGAAATTGCAGTAGATAATAAACATCTTCCCCCGTTGCAGACTTTTCCAAACTGAATATGCATCATTTTAAGTGAAACTCTTCATGTGAAATATTGTACTGGAGTTGACATATTAGGCAGCTCCTGCTTTTTTCGTTTTTATAGTCCAAGAACTTAGTTAAAGTAGAACATTTATTGTTAATAAAATCAAAGAGACACAAAAACTAAAATCAGCAAACCAATTTAGTCTGACTTTCAAGTGTTTTGCCACAAATGATCACCCAGTGACAGTCTTTGTGGCACAACTGAAGGACAGTGAGATGAGAAAGCCATCAGTCACTCAGCTTGTGGAAGAGTATTTCTTTGTGCTGCTGTGCTTTG
Organism: Nannoperca australis; assembly: GCA_036023655.1. Taxonomy (NCBI): domain Eukaryota; kingdom Metazoa; phylum Chordata; class Actinopteri; order Centrarchiformes; family Percichthyidae; genus Nannoperca; species Nannoperca australis. The sequence continues at coordinate 422 of JAVQJD010072217.1, read as the reverse complement.
TCAAACAATCACACAGATACACACAAATGGGACTCCAGAGGTTGTCATATGGAGCAGCTGTGAGAGCTGCGTGTTGGTTTTACACCCTGATCTATCATCACATAGACTTGGTGTCATGGCCCAGAAACTGTGGATTGTTCCTTCCTGTTTTATTTTGTAGTTTTGGGTCAGTTTCCTGTCTTTGTCTCGTTTCCCTCCCTTTTTTGATTAGTCACCTGTGTTTTGTCAGCCACCTGTTTCTGTTCCCATCGTTTGTCTAGTCTATTTAGTCTGGTTACTCCCTTTGTTCTGTCTTGGTTCATTGGTCTTGGTGTTCCCATGTTTCATCTGCGTTTACATGTCTAGTGTCACGTTCTGGATTACATGTTATATGTTCACCTTTCCACGGTACGTCGTTCCTTTGACTTTTGTTACTCTGTGTT
>JAVQJD010072204.1:0-12913 GCA_036023655.1 Nannoperca australis | reverse complement strand
CCCCCCCCCCCCCCCCCCCCCCCCCCCCCCCCCCCCCCCCCCCCCCCCCCCAGCATGGAATAAATCACAAACACTTGACGAGTGTTTCCCGAGGTCGGTTGGTCGTCTTGGCTCGCTTGTGTTATTTAATAATCAGGTTATTATTCAGTCATTAACACGTACTCTGACAGCCTGAACGTCAACCCGGGTCGAATTAACATGTCAGTCTCTTCAGTTTCAACTCCAACACTAAGTTGACGTCTTAAGATGTGAGTGGTGGAAAAACGTCACCAACAAATTGACCCTCTCAGTGAGTCGTTGCCGTGGGAATTTACATGCGCAGACTGGGATTCAACTGGTTCAACACCGTCGAGGTGGCGAGAGAAAAAATAAAAAATAAAAAAATCACTGCAGCCGTCTGTCAGATATTTTTCGAATATTTATCTTCCTCCCCCCTCCTGTCAGGGATACGGGTTCCCAAAGGTTATGTGCAACAGGCTTCAAGGTTTTAATTTATCCCACGCGTATAAAATATAAACAAGATGCTCTTTATTCTGACGTACCGTGCACTGCCTCTTGGCTCCTCGCGCAGCTTAGCACTTTATCTCATCCTTTTCTTACTGTCGTCAGATGAACCTTCCATTACATTCTGTACTGTATGTATAGTACCATCATCTTTATTATTTCACTGTGTAAAAGCGTTTTATGCTGCCTTTCTGCAAAAAGAGTCCTTTTGGGAGACTGATACCCATTTCCCACAATGCAGTGAGTCAGTGGTGTGTTTAACGTGTTGTTATAGCATTCGGTAACACTTACTCCACTGTGCAGCGTTTTTGCCGTCTTTGGTGATCTCCCAGCCAAACACAGCGTTCACCTTCTTGACCAATTCTGAGCCCAGGTCTTTAACGCGACGGCCGATCTCCGCAAACACCAGCTCACTTTGAAGGCCTCCTCCCTGCACAAAAAGGTACGAATAACTCGTCCTGAGACACGTGGGGGTCTGTTTTCGGGGCACGGATTGGTGAAAAAGCCCAATGTGTGACGACAAAACAAAAAAGAAAGGAATTTAATGAAAAGAAATCGGATGTACTTGAGGGGGATTTTCCGGAGAAGCCTCTGATGTGCCATGTAAATCCACGTAGGCCCCGGCTAGAGCAACGGCACCCGTCTCCTTCACCTGGATGAAAGAGGGGAGCTCTGATCAGAACGACACGTGCAAGAACACATTCACAAAAATCAACAGAGAGCAGCGCTGAAATGACGAGGCCGACTCGTTCATCCACAAATCTGTCACGCGGGACGAAATCCACTCTAATGCTCAACACGGACTTTGCACTGCACGTGAATTCTGTTGCCTTCCTTCCACATCTCGGTCTGTAGCGACTGACCGGGCATCACCGGCTTCACGAAGCGAACCTGAGGAAGAGACAGGAGATTATGGGAGGACGGCGGAGTCGATGCATCTGTAATCAAACCATTTTCTAACGTTGAAAACAGACGTATGCTGTGTGTTTGTGTTTGTTAGGATTCAAAGACTTGATATTGTAAACGGTGAATAATTTCAAGAATGTTTAGCCTGATATATTTCAGTGGAAAAATCCCATGTCTCCCTTGCGCAACCAAAATCTTTGGTTTTTTTTGTTATTGTAAAAATAAAACTGTAGACATCAACCCTCACACAAGCACATTTAAGTATTCTCATCCTAAACCTCTTGTTTTTATTTCTTTTTATGTATTGTAAATCTGAAGAATTCCACATGTTCATGTGTAGATGCTGCCTGAGGTTTCATTTCAATAATCAATATTGCAATACTAGGCTACCTGTTGCACTCCAGTCCACAACAATGTCACCCAGGAGTAAAAGCAGACGTTAAAAGTCCTACTGTCAGAAATCAACAGACAAAAAGTAAAAAAAAAAAAATGTAGCTGTGTCTGTATTAAGTAATATTATACAGCAGGCGACGTTAAACTGGTTGGGTGCAACCAGAGGATGTTATCACGGAGAGCAACTTGCATAAAAAGACCCTGAGGCAGTGAAAAAGTTACAATGCCAAAAATAAATCATTAAAATGTAAAGAAATTTAAAAATTAATACATTTTTAAAAAGTGATTGTTGAACCTCTCAGTAAATTGGCCAAACCATGATAATGATGGGATGAACAGAATAATATTTTCACCAAAAAAGCGTTCAGAGAAGACCACTTGAAAGACAGCTCTGGGTTACTTTAGAATTTTATTCGTACATAAAAGAAAAGAAGAAGTGAATCTGCCACTGAAGCGCAAACCTGTTCATAACATAAGTGTTTCCTTGCGATGATACAATGCATGACACGGGCGGGGCTTACCTTGATAGCCTTGAATCTGGAGGGGTCATTGTCGGCGAACTGCTTGAGGACGTGTCTCGCAGCGAAGCCAAATGAGCACAAGCCGTGCAGGATGGGAGCCTTGAAGCCTGACCAAAGAGCATTTTTAAGTACAGCACATTTAAGTATAGATGGGATCAAAACGCAGCATTTGACCTCAAATGCCAGACGATCATTTAGTCCTGACCAAATTAAATAAATAAATAAATAAACACAATAGATTCTCACCTCCCATGGCAGCAAAGCTGGGGTCTATATGAAGAGGGTTCCAGTCTCCACTCAGACGGTACAAGGCCGCCTGCAGCGGCAGGGGAAACAGATATTGTTTAGATCTATATCTAATTCATAAACCCCTGAACTTTCCATACACAGATGTGGGGATGAAATTAAATTATCATGAAGGCAATAGAGGAGACACCTAAAATAAGAATGTCTTTGAAGTGATACAGTTGCAGTCACTTAAATTGCTCAAGGGACTTTTTTTATTCCCCTCTTTTCTACTTTCTGCTGCATCATACAGTCGGTGTTCTTTTTTTCACAAACCGTGTGAAAACCTTGTTCAACACCTCTGCCGCATCTTTTTTGTCGGCGACTTTACGGTTTATTTCAGAGGTGCGAAACAATGTCCTGTTTTCACCCACATATGATCAATGCCACTGATTTATTCTGCAGCTAAACCCACACAGACACACTCACTTGGTCTCTCGTGGTGGAATCAATCACCACGGCATCTGGAGCCCGTTTAGGCGGAGGCAGAGAAGCCTGAAGGAAATAAAACACAAATAAAACAAAATCAAACGTGAGGCAACATTAATTCTCGATGTCTTATTTTGTCCATTTTGATAAAGCAACTCAAATATGGAACACGTACTTTGGCTTTCTCGGAGCTTCTCTTCCCTCCAAACCCTCCGGCTCCCACCACAAACACTGAAAACTGGTTGTAGCAGATCAGCTCGTCGCCACTGTAGGTGTTCACTGTTAGGCAGCACAAAATATCCTCGGTGAAAAGAAGTATTATTGTTGATATTATTGATTATTGTTACTGCAGAATGAATACGTAAGCAGCATATTAATGTTGCAGAAGGTGGAAGTTTTACCTATTTTATATACAAATCTAGCACATTTAACAAAGTACTTATACGTTTTTTTATGTATTATTTTAAAGTAAAGGTGCTCTGCGGCATTGTCTGACCACTAGGAGTGCTGTGGAACAGATTATAAAAAAAAGGTATTTGTTGGGTAGACGTGCACGAGCGCACAGAGGCATGATACGGTTTCCTGCCGCCAGCCTCGGGTCTAACACTGATCGACGGTCAGTGGCAGGAACAGAGCAAAGAAACGTGGCCAACAGAAGGCAGGGAATAAGGAGACAGCTAGCTAGCAAACATGGATACTTTGCAATACTTAATGAGGAGGGGAACGCTTTAAGGATACTCAAGAAGCAGTTTGGTGAGAAACACCGAATGTATAAATGTTTGCTTACGAGAAGACTCCACGCGGTACCTTTAAATAAATGTAGTATTGTAAAATTGTTTTGAATGCAGTAGGACCTCTGCGGGCCGATGCCTCGCGTTTCAGAATGCTAGAGGGGCAAAAGTGACGCGATTATTAAGTCGTGTTTACGTTGAATGATACTGGACTCAACACAGTTCCACGTATCATGACATTGTGTACAGTTTATAGAAAAAGTAGAGCAGGAGGAGCAGCCTCATGACTGTGAAGAGACGATTAGCAGCTGTCAGAGGGAATCAAACCCAGACCCCTGTCAGCGTACCGGCTGGTTGGCTTCATCAGGTCAATTCAAAATATAACCAGTCATTAAGACAAATAAAGCTGCTTCTGCAGGACGTTGCTGTGACTTGTCGTCAGAAATAACTTTATTCACACTAAATGCAGTCAGTTTTTGTTATCTTCCTAGAGTAAAAGTAAAGAAATTACACTGCGTTTCCCTTTAGGGAACCTCGGGTCCCATGTTATTTGTTTTAAGTCGGATTAATTATAGATCAGAGTGGTTCTAATATCATCCATCTCTATGGAATTGTCAAACTGAAATATGAGCCGTTCTCAGTCCATTATTTCAATCCCTGCAGACACAGACTGTAAATTAACTTTCATTAATTCAGCCTGAGAGGCAACTTTCAGGAAAAGACGCATTAAAAAGGGAAGAAAACAAATGAACACGGAATAAATATACTATATGATAAAAGATGTGCATCCAGAAGGGAAAAGAAACTCACCATCCACGAGGATAACGGCTCCAGATCCTTTGTCCAACACGTCTGCCACGGTGGCCTCAATGGTAAGTTTACCTGAAAAGGTGTTTTACTTAATGATGGATCGTTATTTAGTCGTGTACGTACTTAATGTTACTAAACTAGCTCTGTACTTCTTATTATGACTGAGCCTAGCCCCACATTATACCTCACATATATTATTATTATCTCTATGTGACAGAGCTAAACGTACCCGTCACTTAACAACACTCAGTGCAGTTTTTAGGGTATTTCCACAATCCTCAACTGCTCTTAACACACAAACTTGCTTGATTTGTACTAGAGCTGAAACGATAAGTCAACTAATCTCCAACTGTTTTGATAATCGATTAATTGCTCGAGTCAATTTTCAAGCAAAAATATTAACTTCTCCAATGTGAGCATTATTCATCATCTTACATCATAGTTAACTGAACGTTTTTCGGTCGTTCACACAAAACAAAAGTTCCACAAAGACATAACAGATATCGAGTTGGAAATTAGGATGTTCATTTTTCATTATTTCATCATTTAACAACATTTTTAATTTAACTGGAAAGTAATACTTCATACTGACCAACACAACTGATACAACAACACATTCCAATGCATTACTAAATTTGGTTCAATGTGCACCAGCAAAAGAAATATATAATTTCTGGCCAACATTTATTGTTTGAAATTGAAAACCAAGTAAAAAAATCTTTTCCTTTTTTTTTTTTTTTATACCATGCAGCAAACAACACATAAGAAGCAGCAGGTGTTGTTAAACGACCTTCTGGGTTTTTGATAGATTGTCAGGGATTTATCTTTCAGAAAAACTAAAGCTTATCTCTCTCACCTGAAGGCAATAATACAATATAAGAGGCACAAACTGGCCCACAGACTGGTAATAATTCCCCTCAGCATGGACATGCTATCAAAGGATATATAACCATACAGCTAAAAGTCTCTAATGGCTTAACAAGTAACCTGGCCCACATCAGAGATCCTATTCTTGGATGCATTATAAAAATGGGCTTGCAGATGCCTAGAGAGGTCCTCTGTTTCAAGTCTTAATGATTTATTCAACTGCGCTTCCAGTTATATGACATGTTACATACAGTAACATGAATCAGTGAGGCTTCAAAATAGCTTTCACCGCACTTATGTCAAATCTGCAGCGATTACGTCAAGTGCTTGTATATAATAAATTGCATGTGCTTTGAAAGCGGTGAGCGGAAATACCTGAGGTTGGTAAAGGTTTGTAAAGCTCCAGATACTGCTCTCCGTGCAATACCTGCCACACAACATTAGAACAGCTGTCACGTACAGTGCATCCGGGAAGTATTCACAGCGCTTCACTTTTTCCACATGTTGTTATGTTACAGCTTTATTCCAAACTGGAACACATTCATTTTTGTCCTCAAAATTCTACACACAATATAATATAATATAATATAATGACAAGTTGAAAAATGTTTGAGATTTTTGCAAATTTAAAAAACTAAAATTACATGTACATACGTATTAAAATGTATAATCATACCAAAGTCTTAGAGTCTCATTAGAATGAGTGATACGTGTATTACGATTGTTCTTCTTGTGTGCAAGACTGTGCGCAGCACACTATATGGATATAAATGTGTACACACGACAATGTCAAACACATCCACAAACCCGAGAAGTCGGACATTACATGTACGTTTTCTAACCTGTGTGAGATCTATGTTGAGTCCAGGGATTGAGCTCAGCCCGCCACCCATTATGGCTGCCTGCGAGGGAATGACCCCGAAGGTTGGAAGGCAGCTAAAGTCTTCGTGGCCTTCATACAGGAACCTACGTGAAAATGTTGCCGTTACTGAACTGTGAAAAATCACTTTTTTGTTCAGAGTTACTTGGTTAGCCCGGATCAGTTAAATATCACACGGGTTGACTTTTCATACCCCTTAAGGCAGTTACAGCCGTTCGCACAAACGCACACAGATACACACCTAAGATGGTCTGGGTCGCTGGTGGACATGCCGACCCCCAATGCATAGAGGATAATCTGGATGTGGGTGAAGCTGAACGTGGTCGATGGTAGTTTTTGTCCCACAGCCTCAGCCTGAGAGGAGAGGAGAGGATTTTAGTGTTGACTTTGTCAGTTTTTTTTTTACATAACTTGAGGGCAGATAATGAAAAGTGATCCTGTAATTTAGACAAAAAAGATGAATATGCAATTTTAAGGGTCTGCAGAAAGGTAATTAAGGTTCACACCATGGTAGATTAGCCCCACAGCTCAACCCCTGAATACGCTTGAATAAACGCTACAAATACGGTCAGAGTGAATGAGTGAGTTTTGCCCTACCATGTAGGGGCAACATAAGACACCAAGAGAACCATTATTCAATATTCATTTGGCACCTTCCTAAACAGTTACAGAGCACTTATCAGCTATGCTAGCAGCGGACGGCAATGCCAATCAGTCAAACTGAAATATCTCAGCAACTATTTGATAGATTACCATAAAGGTTTGTTGCAGATGATTAAACTTAATGACTCCTAATGATCCCTTAGCAAATGTTAGCATGCTAACGTGGTAAAAAGGATACCTAAACATTGTAAACATGTTAGCATGCCAACGTTAGCATTAAGCTCAGTGCACCGTAGTGTCCAAATACCATGGGTGCAATAAGAAAAAGTAAGAGTTAGCTAGCATGGTTGTAGACTCTCAGACTTGTTAGGAGACAATAAAGAACTAAAAGAAAACCCTGAAGTGGTTTTATAGTGATTTACAACTTAATATGCTGTGAGGGTCATAGAAAAGAATAAGACAAAAAAGACAACCAAAAAAAAGTAAGAAATACAAGTAGGGAATAAGATACAGTCTACAAAGCAGCAACAATCTGAACTGTCATCATTAGCTTGAGGACCTGTGGGGTCTCAGAGTTCAGAGGAATCAGCAGTTCACAAATGTACTCCTGGACCAGGCCAAGCTTTGCAAGTGATCAGCACAATTTCAAACATCGGATCCGGAACTTGACTGGTGGCCAGACTGGCGGCAGGAGCGCCAGGAAAAGAGCGGTACAGCTTGCACTTCTTGTTAACGAGCAGCCCGAAAATGAGCTGAAACTTCTGAACAGAACATCGCAGTGATCAAGCGTTAATAACATAAATGCCTTTTAAAGCTCAGGAAGGTGGAGCCCTTAGTTGTATTGTAAATGTTTCAAGGCACTCATCAATCCCAGCCTGAGGTCCTCTGGCGGAGCTTTCGGATCACTAAGCGCTCTCTTTAAAGACAACTCAGTATGAAATAAATGCAAGCTTTTTCATTCTCAACACTAATTTCTGCAATTCATATAATATTTGTTAATCTGTCTATGATATATTTTGTTATTTATTTATTTAGTTGGCCTTAAATCTGTCAAATTTAAATCTACTAAAGTGTTGTCTAAAAATACCAGAAGAAACCTAGAAAATGTCTAAGTTCTTAAATGCAAACACAGCAAATAAACTTCCACACAGAAGAGAACAAACCAACTTAAGTGGCTGGGCCAAATGGAGCAGGAAAAGGGGTGAAAAGGAAGATGATCCCTAGTGAGCTTTCCAGGATATGAAATCCATCAGTACAAGCCACAGTTCATCTGGTTCCTTTATGTCAAGCAGGATTATTACATTTAGAAAAACGATCTATAAAAGACATATCTGACTGGATCACGTTCAAATATCCTGTGAAGCAGACAATAAACATCCATGACAACAGTACAATCATAGTAGTCCTGCTGTTACTCATTTGTCATACTAACAACCACTGTGTTGAGCTATTGTTCACAACAATACTGCAGTGGCAGAACAGTGTGATTCACAGTCTGCATGACGCCACTTCCCAGCTTGTCAAAAATCTCTATAAAGCCTGGACTACCTTTTAATAACAGATGTAGGAAATATTTCTTTACTGGGGATTGAATATCAGATGTATTATTAGGTTTGCCCTATACTACAGACTATGCCCCCAAAATATTTTGTACATAAACAAGATTCTTGAAATTAGGGTGGCAACTAATGATCATTTTCTCTATTAATTTGTGTGACTGGAAGATGTCTTGTTGTATTCATGATACTTAACATACTGTGAAGCGCATAAATTGCTGTGACTGGGGAACATTTTTTTAACTTATCAACTAACACATTTTTTAATCCACAATTATACATCATACCTAAATACATTTTAAACTTTGATTTATATAAACACTCCACCAAGAGAAAACAACTGTATAACACAAAAGCACATCTGAATGCGGAGAGAGCAATGCTAACCTTGGTAGAGTTAATGTGATATTCCTTATATTTTGCTTAACACATCTAATAATCTAAGACAATATCTTAGATTATGAGACGTGTATAAGAGGTGCACGACATGAAATAATCACAGCACAGCAGTATGTGCACCATACCAGGGACAGAAATGCAACTAACACACTTCGTGTGTAGCACTAAACAAGTATGCAAAATACACACACACAAACACAAACACTTAGCAGAAAGCTAAGACAGCTGAGGACACAATGGTGATGTTGGTCTTGAGTCTACATTGACACTGTGTGTGTGTGTGTGTGTGTGTGTGTGTGGGGGGGGGCTGTCTGGAACAGAATTAGTTAACATTTTGGGTGCTGAATTATGATATTATTGAAGCATGCTAAGTGAGCACTATTAATGTTTTATGATGCATACACATGATGCAAAAATAATACATACATGAACTGAGATTTAAAATGGGTAGTGATATGAAAGTGAAGTAAACAATGGAGTATTGCTGAAGTTTTAAAGCATTTAACACGGTAGAAACAGCAGAAGGTGAACCAATCATGCACCACGCCAATATGGATTGTTTTATTCTTATTGATAACTATAGATTCTTCACAACACATTTTTATACTGCATCATGAACCTTGTTAGGGTTATACGCAATTTATTGTTATATGTAATTTGATACTTTTTGTGACGGTTTTGAGACGTGTGTTATTTGTAAGTTGTTGTATGACAGAATGAAACCCAAAACAGACCAAAAGATCAGGTTCTGAAATGTATAATATTACGTTCTCAAAATATTTGCAAACACACGATAAATTTATTTTTAAAAACATTTTAGTGGCATTTTTGCCTTTTTACTAACAGTATAGATAAGAAAGATGAGTAGAGGAGTGTATAGCATGTAACAATGCTATATGTATAATATGGTGACAACACAATTCAGAATGACAGTGACGAAATATTTGGGGAATCCAGTCACATTTAGGAAAAGGGTTCAGTCATCTGTTTGAGTAACATTACAGATACGGATTCATCTGTTGGCGTAGTCTCTTTTGCATGCTACATCTAAACTGAACAGAAAATGGTGGCTGGTTCTGTGGATAATTATTTCATGCGATACTTGTGGCTCAATGTTTTATTTAGGCAACTCAGCCATGTGTGAGCTGTAACCAGTCGCTTTCTGTGATTCACTGATAGGGAACACGGTGAAGTGAAGGCGCATCCATCCAGGGAGCTGTCGCTGCACTATTGTGCGCCGACGTCTTTTGTACATCACATTTTAAAAGCTAATCTGAGTTGGCGCTTGTCTGCTGCATCACCATTTCCTATTTACCAGAGACATTAAAGTACTTATGTATGTTGTAAGAGCTCTGCTGAGACGGTAATTAATGTCATTGACTGAATAAAACGTTGAGGTGTTTGAAAGAGTCATGAGTTGCCATGTTTGAAACAGTCTGAGATTTTACAGCTCCACAGCTGACCTTACAGTCGCTACTACAGTCTCAGTAGGAAGAATTATAGAGTATAAGCAATGAGAGGGGAGAGAAAAACATGGATGGCCATGAAGTAACAGTGGTGAAAATAAGGTTAAGAACTGCAGAGGCCAGAAAATAATGATGGAATAAAGAAAAGTAGGTCTAATTACACAGACCGCATGACGTCTACCAACGGCCCGCAATTGTATCCAAATACATCTTCTGTGTACAGTAGGCAAGGGAAACTATTCAAGACTTTTGTGACCAAAGTTTAAGATGTTTTAACACATTTTAAGACCTGTTATTTAGGAAACTCTTTCTCAAGACCTGCAAATACCCTGTGCATTACTGTTAAAGAAAGAAAAGCTGTAATAGCCACCTCTACTCACAGGATTGATCCCTGAAGATGAGCCCGAGGAGGCTGCAGCTGCTGTTGGATTCGCACCGACCTTTCCCTCCGACTCAGGTTGAGACAGTGCACTAATAATCGACTGTAGAGACTCTATACAAAAATGGTCAGAGATGACAGATGAGTGGAAACCACACCAGAACAAGACACCGAAATACTGGATTATGAGGTGACAGCTAGACGAGAGGGTCAATATCACACTCATGTAATATGCAACATGTTTGTTTAACCTGTACAAAAGCAAACCGTAAAATCAATGGGTGGGGTTATGTGTCACCACTCTGTCATTTGTCCTTTCGATTTTTGCACAGAGGAGTTGTTGAACTTTAAATTGAGTGTGAATCCTGTGAATGTCAGTCCATTTCTTACATACAAGTGTTTAATGACAATTCTCCACAAATTGTTTCCATGTTTTCGTCTTTGACATGAGACAGAAACTTTTATTGAACTAAATTTGCATTGTTAGAGTACCCGTTTTATTCTGTTTACTGATGTTACTGTATCTAACTCTTTATTGTCAAAATTCAACTGCTGAAAGTGGATGTTTTCATCTAAAATCATGATTATATCAACACTTCTCTGGTCCCTCATATTTGATTAAAATTGTTCATGTATGGGGTCCATCTTAAAGAGTCATCACTCTAAAGGTGAGATCCACATGCATTAAGAATAAACATGACCAGTTCTCTATTCTAGCATCAGTTGTTTACATCCTTAAGACTTTGTGTCCACACTTCGTGTTCTGAGTTTGCTTAAAAATAGAATATAAATATAAAGATATCCACCCAGGTAACACAAGCAATGAATGCCTATGCAGATTCAGGCAAAAACAAAAACAAACAGACAGCTGAGGAAAAGAAATGGAGTGAGACTGCAGTCACAGATTACAGTCACTCAGTGGCAGGCAGGCAGTTACAGAACAGAGGCAGCAACAAGTCTCTGTAATAAGCTACAAATGAGGAGGCACTACAAAGCCATGCTAATGAGGCCAGCTAGCGCACTGTGGGACTGCCACCCTCGTTCAGTTAATGTTAACACCGCCGCCCTTTCTTCAAATGTACATCAGAGAGCGTGGAGGGAGATGGAGGAGGCGGAGAGAAATGATAATCAACACTGCCACCCTCTTGTTTGCAAGAAACCTTTCAGGAACAACACTAGGCTTGTTCATGCTCAACATTGTGTTCACCTTCACTTCTTTTCTCCTCCTCATTCGCTTGATCTCTTAACACCGCCTTGTCCCTGCTTTATGTTACCAAACTCTCAGTAAATATAGATTAGCTGATAATGAAAAGGACTCAATTGGCTGAAAACTGATTAGATGTTTCAGAAGCATCTCAGACATACAAGCGTGACAACATGACCTACTGACCTAACTACACTGACCATGCCCTTTATTTCTCGTTCTTAAATTGCTTTTTTTTCCATTAAAAAAGTGTTTGAGCTCCTAAAATGTAGTTTTGATTAATGACACATTTGATTGTATGTATTTCCCAAGTGAATATAAACACCAACAATGATCAACTTTCCTGTTTTCACACTAAAACACTAAAATAGCTGTCACCAGCCCCATAATCAAGATCAAGATCAAGATCTTCCTTTAAAAAGATTCATTTAATTTACAAACCCACTTTTCTGAATGTTTACTAAACAGCATTTTTTTGGTTTTTCTGACATTAAAGTCAATAAACAAAAGCTTGACTTTACTTTAAGTTACAAATTACTATTGCCTTAATTTTGAGTTTTAAAGACCTGCAGATACTAGTGGTGTAACGGATCACAAAACTCACGGTTCGCATCAATTTTTCGGAGAGTAACTGAGACAAATAACTGTTTTCCATGTATTATATATTAAAAGAACTTAACGCAGCTCACTAACACACCAGGGGGATGTCTTTTGAAATTATCATACGGTTTACTCATCGTAGAATGTCTTCCTTTCCTCCGCTAGCCACATCTTCTTCTCATGATGTGAATGTATACAGTTTGTTGAGGAAACAAGCTACACAAGACAAGTACTTTTAAAAAGCTAGAAATCTGAGCCACTCATAAAATATACACTACCGTTCAAAAGTTTGGGGTCACATTGAAATGTCCTTATTTTTGAAGGAAAAGCACTGTACTTTTCAATGAAGATGACTTTAAACTAGTCTTAACTTTAAAGAA
>JAVQJD010072199.1:0-18364 GCA_036023655.1 Nannoperca australis | reverse complement strand
TCACCAAATTAATCACTTAATTAATCACTTGCAATTTAAATGTACAAACATTTACATTCACATAGAGGCATGATATTAAAATTACAAAAACAAGTGAGCCAGGTTTATTGATGCCGTACTAATTACCAAAGTTCATAGTGTCAAATGTTGATATCAAATATAATATCAAACAATGTTTAAAAACACCAAGTTAGGTTTACATTTTTTAGACATCTTGCTAACAAATCAAACAGGCAGCCACAAGAACATAACCTCTTTGGTGGGTGTAATACGGCTTAAATGAATGGATAGCTTTTTTGTTTTTGTATAAGATGCCTCTTTCAGATTATTCTGTTTTTGTAGAAAAACTCAGACAAACCACCGGATGGCGCCAAAATTTGACATTTTAAAATCATGCATTTAAACTGATATCCAATTTTTGCTACAAATGAGACACTTTTGCAGCTGAGCGCTTACTACAAGCAAGCAGCAACTAACTAACTAAAAACAGTTCCAGTCAGGTTGAGAAAAACATTTCCAGATGCAGTTTCAGCGCCCGGTGCAGCCTGTTTACATGTAAATGTGGGTGTTGCACGTTTAGCTGTTTTGGTGGACGGCAGCAGTAACAGCAGGGTGTGTTGTGTTCGTGCGAGCGTGTGTTTTGGCTGCTCTCATGCATGCACCTGTCTTTTCTCACTATTGTTCTGTGCACAGCCTATAGAGACAATGGAACTCTCTCTCACACACACATATCCCAGTGAAATGCCTTCAGGAGGATATCTCTGCTTTCCAGACATATTACACCAGACAATCTCCTCCACAGTTTATAAAGCTCGCCTCCATGGAGCTTCAACTGCTCTCCTTTTTCATTAAAGCAGGTCAGAATTCAGTCAGCTTGTCCTCTAATGATTTTCTCTCCTGCTGATGTTTGTTTTTACAGAACGAGGAGAAGTCTCAGTCAGAGGTAAGCACCTGCCCGCCCACAGCACTTCCATCCTGTGTTTTCACTGCTCTTTAATTTTCTATGTGAAGTCGCTGGACTTGTTGGAACATGAGGGTTAGTTTTAACACTTGTATCTAGTTACATGTGTAACTGTATTGTGACTGACCCTGTAACAGGCTCTTGTTCCCCTCTGAGCACCTGTGTACACCTGTATGTGCTCTTTGATGCATCCACTGTGTTTCATCTCTTAACCTCAATATATCAGAGCTCCAATCTGGGAGCCTCCCTCATTTGTTACTACAGTTTAGTTTTTTTCCCATTATGCATCTAGATGCATGTGTATGGATTTGTGAACATTGCATGCTTTCATGGCGCATGTATGTATTCCTTTGTCTTGGTGCTTTTTGATGTCGAGCCTCTTTTACGTCTTCAGATCCGCAAGCTGCGCCGGGAGCTGGACGCCTCCCAGGAAAAGGTTTCCGCCCTGACAACACAGCTGAGTGCCAATGTAAGTGAACAAGCACAGAAACACACACACGCACGCACGCACACACACACACACACACACACACACACACACACACAAATTAACAAACATATATGCTCTAGACTAAGAATCTATTGCCACACTAGCTAGTTAATCAGTTAATGTTTACAACTATTTGTTTATTGTGACAATGTTCAAGTTTCGTATAAAGTCTTGAAAGTTTGGAAAATTTCTGTTAAGAAATGCTTGTTGTTCCAACATAACCTGGTGTTTTATCATCGATGCAATCGCTCATGTAAACAAAAATGTTTTTATATTTGAATGTCTCCTGGAATTTAGAGTAACTATTAAGATGTGATGGCTTCGAGCTGTATGAACCATTATTGCCATTTTAGTTTAGTATGTTAGCATGCTAACATTACCTAATTAGCACTTAACACTAAATACAGCTGAGGTTAATGGAAATTAGTTTTGCAGGTATATATCATAAACCAAAGTGTTGGACCAATTGAAAATGATTGCAGATGATGGTGATGGCATTCCAACTATAATCTAATTATTAGCTGTTGAAAGTAAAAATGTATATATCATTATTTCAATCATTTCAGAAAATACATGTAATCAATATGCCAGGTCCTGAGGCAGACTAAATGTTGTTTTGCCAAAAGAAAGACTCAACTTAAAAACAGCTGTGAGATTTGGCTCTCTATCTCTCTAAAGCAACCAAACACACGCAAATACGTTTGGTGATATTCATCAAAATCTAAATGGATAACTCCAAGAAGGTGTGATTTTACATCTGGCAGAAGCACCAGAAAATCTCTTTAAGCATCTCCAGACACGACCCAATCTGCCACCCAACCTTCTGTATTGTACAAGTCTCACCACGCTCCGCTTGTAATCTGCTGCCCGAGTCAGTGCACGCTGCTGCTTTAACTGTGGATTAAAGATATGGAAGGATGGCAGAGGTGTTAGATTACAGCAGAGCGTCAAGTCTCAGCGCACTGCTGAAGGACTGTCCCAGATGTGGACTAAAAATTTTTAGCTAATGACGTCTGGATACAAGAAGGTGTGGCGTGAGTGTTGAAAGAAAAACACAGACAGAAGACAGAGCAGTTGGTAGTGGGGAGTCATAAGGTGGGACGTATGGTATGAGGGAGGGGCTTTGTTCAAATATTTGATTACATGCTGCAGACAGATGATGAAATCTCTGCACACACCTTGAAGCCCCCCGAGGCCGAGAATCCAAGAACATCTTCTGCTCCAAAAAAGTCATGACTCGAATCACACATCAGGCAACGCCTCACTCAACACTCACACGCACTGCAGGCATCATTCATATTTGTCAAGTCTAAAGCTAAATACAATATAGCGATGAATGACTGCGCTGACCCACCCATGTTTAACGGATGTGTTTAAAGCAAAAGCAGAATCAGCAGTGTTGCACTCTGGTGTCTACATGTTCCTTAGAAATATGCTTGTTTGCACCTAATCACACATACCTAGCCTGAAGTGTCCCATTTTATCTTTTGTCAGAAAGTCATTCGATTCTTCCACTATCTATGCACTACCTCAGACAGACATCCAAGCATAAAAATCCCCCAAACTGGAGTCAAAAGAGGTTTCCTCGAACACGGCTTTATGTTGTCACAGGACAGTCTTGGGCCTGAGCATGAATGAATGGTTCTAGCTCCAAGGACTGTTTTTGGTAAAGATGATGTAACGGTTTGGCTCCAGTGTTGGGTTTGTAGTGTGGGAACCTGTCCAGCGCTGACCTACAGGGGATAATCAATTATCACAGGGTTATTTTGTATTTCATTGTGTTTTCATTTTGGCGAGGAGATTACTTGACTGATGTCATGTTTGGGTTTTAGCCTCAAGGTTAAAGTAGTTGTGTCGACAGCACTCGTATTTTCTCAGTCCCGCTTGCTCAGATGCAGTGGGCTGTTTAGGTTCATTTTCTCAGATCAAGGTCTCTGCTGGTTATCACAGCTCAGTAGAGACGTCTTCAGTGCTTCATATTCTTCAAACAACTCCCTCCACATTCATTCGCTCATTAGTACCCTTAGCTGCATTGTCAGGGAATGAGCCGTCAGCTGACTTCTTTTCCATGGCATCCAGCAGCAGTCAGCCTGCAGCGAGCAGCACCGGGCCCTGGCTCCCCTCACATGTTAACCCCTCCAGGAGCAGCAACCGGTGGGGGAAACCACAGAGAGGCGATCCTGGATGGATTTCTCTCAGAATGGATACGTCTTTAGAAGAGGTTTACGTAGTGTGAGCCTATTGGAGTCTTGTGTTTTGTTGTTTTTATCTTTATATATTTTAAAGTCAGAACGAGGTTTTGACTTTGCTCCTGTCAGTGTTTGTTAGTTATCTGAAAGATTTGTGTGAAACATTTGAACATGTAATGAGGCCGTGGCTTTCCAAGGTTGAGAAATGAGTTCAGTGTTGGAGGAGGTTCTGTTTGTAACGTTTGCACAATTTGTTTGTGTCTCCCGCAGGCTCACCTGGTGGCAGCGTTTGAACAGAGTCTGGGCAACATGACCATTAGACTGAAGAGTCTCACCTTGACGGCAGAGCAGAAGGTGAAAACAGCTCCTCTTGTTTTCTAACAGGCAGTTGCTGTTACACGAATCAAAGTCCACGTTCAAAGTCACCGCAGTTGATTTGTGGGCTTGATCCTCTCACCGTTTTCTCTGTGCAGGACTCTGAGCTGAATGAGTTGAGGAAGACCATCGAGCTGCTGAAGAAGCAGAACGCTGTGGCTCAAGCTGCCATCAACGGAGTCATCAACACGCCGGAACTCACGCCTAAACGGGACAGGACAGGTACAGACAAACAGTACACAAAGCAGGGATATCTGAACACCAGAGCTGATATAGTTCATTAGAGTTTTGTGGCAACATTTATGAATTTGCTGAATATTTACATGTATGAGGGACAGCTCAGTGAGAAAGGCCATTATAGGACACATCAGTACAAAAGGAACTTACAATCTGTTCGAACCACAAAAAAACTACAACATTTTATTTAAAACCAGACATTTGGAAGGATCTTCCTTGATCAATAAATAATTGTAGTTATGAGCTCACACGGCGTGTGGGACACTTTTGTTGTATGTTCTTCTTGTCAGGAAGGAAAAACCTCTGAAACAGTAGTTTTTCTGTAGTAGAGGTTTTCCTTTATCATGTCAAAAGTGGACAACACTGACTGATTGATATTTGGTATTTACTGAAAGACATATTTCAGCCGAATATATGACGGCACATTCATTTCCTGCCCTCTGCCTGTCTCTCTTCTAGCTGGCAGTAACGGCAGTCCACAACAGCAGCAGCAGAACCAGCAGCCGGACCTGCGCATCAGGAGGCAGCACTCCTCTGACAGCGTCAGCAGCATCACCAGCGCAACCAGCCACTCCAGCGTGGGCTCCAACATGGACGCTGATTCCAAAAACAAGAAGAAGAACAAGAAGAACTGGGTAAGATGCTGGGAATTTTAAAATAATACATCTAAAGACAGGTGATTTCAGCATGCGATGAGTTATAAACAAACAGCCAGGACTCATGGTGCTTTATTGTCCTTTTCTTTGTCTCTTTTTGTGCATATACGTGTGTGTGTGTTGGTGTCACATGTTTGGGTTTCTCCCCTTTAGGCATCTTTCACTGGGGAAAAGGTGAATACACTGAAGATTTTCATATATTCAGTCCTGTTGAATACCAAGTGATGATTGATTTGGTGATTTGCAGGACATTTAGGTTCAAACTGGGATAAATTTGGTTGTTGCATTCATCTCTTCTCCTGCAAATGACCAAATCAATGCATACTGGCTAGTGTCTAGCCCTTATGTCAGATCATTAGCTGTTTTTTATTAGTGATCATACACCAATACATCTTACATACTCACAACTTAAAAGACATGAACTTTTCCTTTTTGTTGTTGAAAGACTTTTTTGTGCACCGGAGGACAAATCACAGACGATGACGTATGCAACTTTGTTTCCCTCTCTGTCGTCCCGTAGACTGAAGCGATGTCGTGTTAGCTGCCTGTGGTTGTCAGTATGTGATCCTGAAGTGGAATTTTAGGAAGAGTGGTGTGCTGCTTTGTGGTAGCTGTTAAAAAGATAAGAGCTTGTGTAGAGTTTCCTGCTTTAGGTCACACTGATAATAAACGGCCGTCCAGTGTGTGTGTGTGTGTGTGTGTGTGTGTGTGTGTGTGTGTGTGTGTGCGTGTGTGTGCTTCCAGCTGTCAGTTTGTGTAGATGAGACCCCACAGGATGCTCCTCTATGGTG
The DNA here is from genome assembly GCA_036023655.1 of Nannoperca australis. Taxonomy (NCBI): domain Eukaryota; kingdom Metazoa; phylum Chordata; class Actinopteri; order Centrarchiformes; family Percichthyidae; genus Nannoperca; species Nannoperca australis. The sequence continues at coordinate 12,665 of JAVQJD010072199.1, read as the reverse complement.
CTCCAGGTGCTGTGTGATGTGTGGAGTGTATAGGGGCTGTGTTAGTCGGAGAGTATATAATGGATCATGAAAGACCCCCTGTTTCATGCTGGTTGTGATGTGTAGAGTTAGCTTGCAGCTGCCTGGAGGTCAAATAAAATCAGCTTTAGTACAGATGGGGCCCGTGTTTAATCTCTGTCCCTCCATAACACATTAACACACCTAAGCCCAAATGAACATTCGCTGTTTTGTCTCTCTGTCTTCCTTTGCTTCGCTTCATGGTGCAGGTCTATGAGGTAAGAATGGTATGCTGTGGGAGATGAAAAAAACAAAGCTGCCTAACCTCTGAACTTTTTCTAGGTTACTAACCTCTGTCCTTTTCCTCCTGTCCTCTGCAGCCACTGTAGTGCTTGTCCTCTCCAACACTGCCCCCCCAAAAAACTGCTCTTATGACACTTGAGCCAGCTCTGCGAAGGAACAATCCACCTGAAAATACTTTGACATAATGACATAATGTTCAGATATCTTCAGTGCAGCTACAAAGATCTTTGAAGACAAAAAATCCAAATCAATGTCTGGCTTTGCTGGCTCAAAATCAAAGAAGTCCTACAGATAACAAAAGATAGTAGAAGAGGCACAGAGACTAATTTCTAACTGCACATGATAAGAAAACACTCTAGTAGTGTGTTGTCACAATAATTCTGTCCTCCATCTATTCAGCACAGAGGCTATTTCTCTGGACTGTTGAAAAGACTGAAGGGAATCCCTAACTCAAGTAGAGGCAGATGATGTTGGTCCAGGGGCAGTAAGTTCCCCCAAAACCCCAGTGAATGACAGCTAGAATGAATGGAACATCACAAACTTGTGAAATGATGAAATGTGTCAAGTATTCATGGTGGATTTCTTCTTTAAACACAAATAATATGAAGAAATCAAACATATTTGGGCTCATTGTTTTTGGTTGATTTTTAGATGTAAATTATAAATGTATTTAAAGGAGTAAATATGAACACAACTTAACACATTGCAATTTTAGAAAAGAAAGAGAAAATTAGGGGGAAATGCTAATTATGCACCAGAGTCCCTCTAAGTAAGTTGAGAAATATTTCAGCTACAGAGTGATTATGGTGCAAATTATATTTACTAAATCAAGTTTTCAGTGTGAAAACACACGCACACCTGTCTTGTTCAGGTGTCCAACAATGTCTTAACACTCTCACCTGCTCCACGTGAAGTTTCTCCTTTTAATAAAATGAGAAAGATAATAATATATATTTCACCATTTTGCATATAAAATAAACAATGATACAATTCTAATTTTGCCAAAATAAAAACAATGAGCCCATAATTTGAGTATAAATCAGTAGCTATTAACTCAATCTTTCTCTGAAAAACTCACAATGTAAACACATTACACACACTGAGCGTGTAGAGCTGGAGCTCAGGTCACAAGACAGTCTACCCATCATTTCCTTTCTCCCTCTGACTCACTTGCACTTTTTAACAGCTGTTTTTCCTCCTCTCTCCCCGGCACCACCACCCTCCTCCTCCTCCTCCTCCTCCTCCTCCTCCTCCTGCTCCTGCAGTGTGTCCCTTGTCTGCTCACTGTCTCTCTTTGTGTTCTCTACCTGCAGCTGCGAAGCTCCTTCAAACAAGCGTTCAGCAAGAAGAAATCTCCCAAGTCGGCCTCTTCTCACTCTGACATCGAGGAGATGACAGACTCGTCGCTGCCGTCCTCCCCCAAACTGCCCCACAACGGCACCGCAGCCTCCAGCCACATGCTCAGAAACACACACTCCAACTCTCTGTACGTAGACATTATCACATTCATTTTATCTACACAAACATATCCAAATAATGTCTTTGTCTGTACGTGAAACCACTCAAACAGTCAGGAAAACAGGAAACAGGAAAACTCTGCTTAAATCACAATTTCATGTCACTAAACTGCGTTGTCCTACGTGTGTGTGTGTGTGTGTGTGTGTGTGTGCGCACACGCACGTACAGATTGTCTGAGTGTTTGGACAGCGAAGCGGAGACGGTGATGCAGCTGCGCAGTGAGCTCAGGGAGAAGGAGATGAAACTGACTGATATCCGCCTGGAGGCTCTGAGCTCCGCCCATCAGCTGGACCAGCTCAGGGAGGCCATGAACCGCATGCAGGTCACACACACACGCGCACTACATATATTAGAGAACGTCACATTTAAGAGTTTCTGTGAGTTGAAACCGTTGGTCATGTTGCACTTCTAGCTACAACCCAGTTAGTGGTGTCATAGCAAAGGTTTTGGCTTTGACAGCGTGTGTAGCGACAGTTTCTGTTCTGTGATTCTCTTTTGATTCTCCCTTTAAAGCATAAATGCTCTCACTGCTTTAAAGTGTATTTCTTTTTTTTTTTTACAATTTCTCGGGTCTAAAAGACTAATAATAACTATTACGGTCAAAGTTAATTTGTTTGTTTGTCTCTAATGTTGTTAAATTAACTTAAAAGAATTGAAAACTCCCGTGAAGGGGGAGCTGTAATTTAAGATCAGAATGAATTGGAATTCATATTAAGCAGTTTTTTTGTTTGCTAACTTGATCTGTGTGTGTGTGTGTGTGTGTGTGTGTGTGTGTGTGTGTGTGTGTGTGTGTGTGTGTGTGTGTGTGTGTGTCTGCAGATGGAGATCGAGAAGCTGAAGGTGGAGAATGACCGCCTGAAGGTGGAGAATCAGGGCAGCAGGACGGGCTCCCAGGCCTCCATCTCGTCCTCTCCTCCCCCTCACACTCACAGCCAGGCCGCGGGCACCGGGCCGGGGCTCTCCCAGCACAGCCTCAACCTCACCACCAGCGAGTCCACCAGCCTGGGTAAGAGGGAGCTGATGTCGTGGGGCCTGGACGGTCCCTGGTACATTTATACTGTATGAGATACTCATTAGGCTTCGACCACATGTCAAGGAATTAATTGGCAGGAATGAACAGTGAATTCACATTCACTTAAGTAACTTGCTTACTGTCAGCTTTCTGCACTGACTTGATTTCTTCAATTAAAATTATGAAAACACGAGTGATTTAAATCAGCCATTTACTCAAGTATTTAACGTTTTAATTTAGCTACCAATAAATCAAATAATTTACAAGGTTATGGGCAGTCATGGGAAATGTAGAACCCGTGGCTGCTTTCGACGTCCTGTGTAAACACTTTTCCTTGACCTCAATGGAAATCGTCATGAGGTGAAGGAAGCATGTGAAGGAGAATTCATAAGGACTTAGGAAAAAAAAGGATCCCATTGAAATTATGAGACAGCAGATGTTATTGACGTGAGTCTGCTGTAATTGCTTTAAATGTCAGTATCTCCTTTCCTTTTCCGGACTTAAAGCATGGTCCGGTGTACCCTGTGCTAAAGGAGATAGGAAAGCAAGCATTGAAGCACCTTTCCTCAGCATTTTGAGAATTCAAGCAGCTTCTTCTTCAGAGTCATTTCACTCAGTTAGGAACCTGCCTGAGCAAAAAACAGACTGTTCGACCGCAGCTCGTCTTGACTATTCTCTCTCTCCCTGTCAGACATGCTGCTGGACGACACCGGCGGAGAGGGAGGGATGAGGAAGGAGGGGCGACGCGTGAAGATGGTCGTCAGCCTGGACGAGGTCAGCAAGTGGGGAGAGGTGAGACCTCGTAGAAAATTACAATTCTACTCAAACTTGTTTTTGTTGATTAAGATTGTTATTGTACCTGTAGACTTTTAGGTATCTCAAACCAGGCGTGTTTTTCCATTGCAGGAGGGCCGGCCTCGTCATTTTCTGATTGGTTGCATCGGTGTGAGTGGTAAAACCAAGTGGGACGTCCTGGATGGAGTGGTCCGACGCCTTTTCAAGGTAAACAGGGATATACATACATAAATACAGAATCAGATTACAAGACGGTGTCAGAAACACCTCGGCATCAATCATATTCTGAAAAACATTTTCACTTAGAACCAGAAAAGGCAGTGCAGCTGTTACCCTCTTTAGAAACATCCTCTAAATGCGGAGACTGTGTGTCTGACAGGAGTATATCACCCACGTGGACCCTGTGAGCCAGCTGGGCCTGAGCTCAGACAGTGTGGAGGGATACAAGATCGGAGAAATCCACCGGCCCAGTATCCCCATCGCCGCCCACACGCCCGAGCTGCTGCCCTGCGGCTACCTGGTGGGAGACAGTAACACCATCAACATCCAGCTCAAAGGTACCAACATCAAGCCAATGGTGCACATGAGTATATTAGTATATTCAGTTTTTAAGAAGTTAACACATCTTTAACTAAGAAAACACCCTTGTTAACAGAAGAATCCAGTTTAAAACCAGTTTCAGTCACATTGTGTTAATTATTCTTATTCCTATAAATTACGGTACCAACAGAGTAGAAGTCTGGTCGACTGGAAAGATTGGCTAACCAACAAAAGTTGGTGACCTTCCTCTGGACGCTTTTAAATGCATTGTGCAAAAGGATTTAGGGATGTAGAGAAGATTAAAAGAAAGTTAACCACATAGATCCATCATAGCGGTACATCTTGTGCTGAAACTATTAGTCCATTAATCAATTAGCTCATTGGGTCCAAACTAATTAATCAACAACTACTGTTAATTGATAAACCATGTAAGTCATTTATTGAACAAAAATGGCTTCCTATTCTATTGTATACCATATTAAATTTAATATCTTTAAATTTTGGACTGTTGGTTGGACAAAACAAGCTATTTGAAGTCACCTTGGGCTGTGGGGAGTTAATGAAATGATTAATTGATTCATCCAAGCTGTATTTAATAGCTTTAATGGATCAAATTAATCATTGGCTCCTGCAGTAACGTCATCCTGACCTAGTATGGTTCAATATCATGCCATTATGTACAAAAATGTACAAAATCACCATCTACAAAAGAATAAGAATAGACAGAGAATTTGTGACTCAAACAGTAAAAGAATTGGGATTCAAACCAGTTCTCTCACTTGACATAAATATCCCGATGTGTGTGTGTGTGTGTGTGTCCAGGTGTGAGCAGTGAGAATGTGGACTCGCTGGTGTTCGATACCCTGATCCCGAAGCCAATGTTGCAGCGCTACGTCTCCCTGCTGAAGGAGCACAGGCGCGTCATCCTGTCGGGCCCCAGCGGCACAGGAAAGACCTACTTGGCCAATCAGCTATCGCAACACCTGCTGCTGCTGGAGGGCCGACCTCTGACCCCGCACGCTGTCGTCACTTTCAACGTGGACCACAAGTCCAGCAAGGTAAATGCAAAGTGCAAAGTCTGTATTCTCTGCACTTTGATCCATCAAAGTCTCAGTCATTGTTAAACCTACTCTGCAGAGTTTAACAGACACAAAGGGCTAAAAGAACATAAAAGCAAATACTAATGGTTACATGATTTTAAACGCTCTCTCTCTGTAGGAGTTGCGTCAGTACCTGTCAGGTTTGGCCGAGCAGTGCAGCGGTGTCCCGGGGGCGGACAGCCCTCTGGTGGTCATTCTGGACAACCTGCACCATGTCGGCTCCCTGGGTGAGATCTTCAATGGTGTCTTCAACTGCAACTACCAGCACTGGTCAGTTCTCACGCGCACACACACACACACACACACACACCTGCACAATCATGCTAAACAGGAATGTTTATATGAATGAACACATCCACTGCATTACTACTGAGGACTGAAAATACGCAGGTTTGTTAAAAATATGTACACCTGTACATTATGGCAACCCCCTCTCAACAGTATATTAATATTTATGCACAATGTGTCTGTGACTTATTAAGTTCGGTACGACTTCATAGACTGATTTTACAGTAAGATGAGAGACAATATTAACCAGTGTTTTTCTCTCCTTTCAGCCCCTACATTATCGGCACCATGAGCCAAGCCACGTCATCCGCCCCCAACCTGCAGCTGCACCACAACTTCAGGTAAACTGCTGGTTGTTTGACCGATGGTGAACATTTTACATGGACTTAAAATATGTTCAAAAAATAATAATGCAAATATATCTCTACAGGTTAATTTGAGCATTCAAGTCCTGATATACCTGTATGTTCTCTGATCAGGTGGGTGCTGTGCGCGAATCACATGGAGCCGGTGAAAGGTTTCCTCGGTCGCTACCTGAGGAGGAAGCTGATCGAGATGGAAATCGGTAGCCGAACACGCAACATGGAGCTGGTGAAGATCATTGACTGGATCCCGCGGGTGTGGCACCACCTCAACCGCTTCCTGGAGACACACAGCTCCTCCGACGTCACTATCGGTAAGAGGAAGCACGCACAGAAAGCTCCTTTAATAAAAGTCAATGTGTAGAAACAGTCAGTGTCTTACCTCTGCTCTGTGGCGTGCAGGACCTCGCCTCTTCCTGTCCTGTCCGATAGACGTGGAGGGATCCAGGGTTTGGTTTACTGACCTCTGGAACTACTCCATCATCCCCTACATGCTGGAGGCCGTACGAGAGGGACTACAGGTAACACATACACTCAGTTACTACTGTGTGAGCATTTGCACTAAATGGAAATGGAAAATGGTGGACTGATGGACGGATTAGGCTTTTGGTGGTCCAGGTCTGGGATGTTGATCATATTTTTAGCTGTAACAATGAAATGTATGAAGAAAGAGACATGATTTGACATCCTGAGGGGATGTTTAAAGGATCCCGATGAATGAAGTCGAAGTATAATGAGTCTGAGAATGATTTGCCCTCTCAGAGGACCAGGGTTATGTTCATCAAAGTGAAATGGATTTAATTTGTACTCTTAATCTGCACATAATTAGCATCTGATTTAATTAGGCAGCAGCTAATTACAAGAATACAAGCTCTGAGTTGGGAGTGAAAGGGAGCTTGAAAGGCTGAGTTCAGTAGAGCAATTTGTCTCTCGTCCGCTTTCATAGATACCAGAATGTAGTGACGCTGAAATGGAAACACTTTTTTTTTACAGAGGCTGTAGTTTATCTTTACCTGAAAAACTTAATTTGGCATCTGTTACTTAAAAAATTAGAATATACATCTGTAGTTAGTCATATGTGTGTGTGTGTGTGTGTGTGTGTGTGTGTATATATATATATATATGCAGAATGAGACAAAGTAATGGAGATTATTAGCATTTGGATGCATACAGAAAGACTAATCTAATATAAATGTCCTATCAAAAGACTGCGGTCAGCTCAGTGACTGTTATTTATTTAAACTGAAGTTTGTCGACCATACAGCCACAATCCCCTCTTTGCTACAAATTCTTAGCAGCTTTCACTTTTACCTGCTGTCATTGAAATGTATGTTCCATTTTCTTTTCTCTAGCACAACTTTCATTCAATGTGTCCAAACTAGCACCTGCTTTTTAGACTTTTAGACATTTTCCACACAATACTGGTCTTCAATGATTACTAACAAACTGAACATCAGACAAATAACAGTCCATATGCTAAATCCGACTCCGAGCATCCTCCAGTATGTTTCAGCATTACATTCTGTGTCCCTCTGTAGCTGTACGGCCGCAGGGCTGCGTGGGAGGACCCCGCTGCCTGGGTAATTGACACTTACCCGTGGTCAGCCACGCCCACCCCAGCTGAATGGCCACCGCTGCTGCAGCTCCGCCCAGAGGATGTGGGGTTTGACGGCTACTCCACCCCGAGAGAAGGAGTCAGGAAAGAGCCGGCACAGAGCGACAGTGATGCAGACCCACTGGTGAGCAAAAATACATGCATTTTAACCAATAGGCAGGATACACATACAGTATATAGTATCTCTTAAAACACTAGAATTAAAGTCAAAACACCTGTTTTCTTTTGTTATTAATTTTACATATGGTGTGGGAGAAAACAAAAAAGAAAGCTAATAAACCTTGATAAAAATATTATCAAATATTATTTTTGCTGTAATGTATAACTGTTGTGGGCAACCGCGCCTGTCAAAGTACGTCAACTAAAAGTGCTTGTTTTAGCAAAAGTGAAGCTCAGATTGTTTTTTGGAAGTGTCAAGACAACATCATGGAAAGGTTCTCTACAGAGACAGACCATTTGTTAAAGAGGAAGAGCATTTTTGTTTAACCAGAAACAGAAATCTCTGTAGGGATCCAATCCACAATGTCAGACACTTTGAATAACAATCTGATCTAATTCCCTTTAATTGGAAGATAGAGAGTAAAATCAAAACTCAGAAACAGGAAACTTCTTCCAGCAGTGTTGTAAAGCCCGATCAGACTGACACTTGTTTCTGCTGACAGATGAACATGCTGATGCGTCTGAAGGAGGCGGCGACATCGTCGAGTCCACAAAGCTACGACAGCGACTCCAACAGCAACAGCCACCAGGACGACATCCTGGACTCGTCGCTGGAGTCGACCTTGTGATGCCATCAAAACGCAACACTGGGATCAGTTTCAGGAGGAACTTTTTCTAAGAACTTCTTGTTGAGAGTATAATTTCATGCCACCATATCCAGACACCTTAATTTGGGTGCAGGTAACCCAAATATTAAGAAAGGAGAAAAAATTGCATTTCAGAAAATGGACAACAAAGGTTTCTACTGCACTGCGCTGTTTTTTTGTTTGTTGTTTTTCACCGCTGTGGCCCATGGCTCCTCGGTCAGGAGCCTGAAATCTACTTCAGACAGAAAGAATAAAAGCACACAGCCTGCTGTCACTGTTGGTGAGGCGTCATCATCACCAGTCATCAGCAAAGTTAAACACCAGCCAGGACTCCTCAAACTTCCACTGAGCCAACGGCATCAGCTCCAGCTCATCAGGCTGAGATGCTCCGCCCTGCCCAGCTGCAGTGCACCTGAGCTGCCTGCAGATGGTGATACAGGCCCTGGTCTCTGGAGCATCAGTGAGCCTGAGCTACCAGAGAACACAGATGAGCGCTGCTGGTCAGGTGGATGGATGAACTGCCAGCCTCTCTCTGCTTTTCCTCCTCCTCTACAGCTAAAGTTGCTTGTGTGATAAATCGAGCCAAAGTGAATGTTAATTCTTACAGCATGCCCGCTCACACTTCCAAAAGCTCAAAGCTTCAAAGTCCTTAGTAAAAGATGAGAACTGGTGTGTTTAATAAATGATATAAACATGGTAACAAAGAACAACACTGTAAGACTGTAGGAACATTGCTTTCAATTATGGCGTTTCGGAGAACACAGCAACAGTTAGCTTGTTAAGCAAAAACACCACTGTGCAAGCTCACGAGTAAAAACAAGGCTTAAGGAGTAAATTTGACCAAAAGTTCCCACCACAATCCTTACTGAACTCATCATATGAAACTCTTCATCCAAGTCCAATATGTTTACATTCTGCCAGAAAGTAGTTGAAATGGGGCAGATTAACATACTAAGGGCATACGTTTTATTGGCCACACAGATGCCAGTCAGACAAGATGAAAATAAAACGTTTTTCTTATCCAGACAACCACAACACGTAGCTACTTTTACAAAGCAAGGCAAGGGAAAATCTAATCTAATATACAAATCTCTTTAGAGTCTTTCAGGAGGAAATGGCACTAACTGGGAGATCAACATTTACCATGGCTAGATTAATCCTTTCGATTTTTTACCACATTTGATATAATGTCCTTTTCTATCTGTGATGTAACTTTCTCTACCACTTAAGTTCTTGCTTTGACCACCCAATAATCCTTTTAGGTCTCCATGCACATTTGCCCACACAGGCTGTTGTAGCACACATCCCTTTAGGTGCTGGACTGATTCCTAACAAACAATGCCTTACTCTTTTCTAACAGACTATGTGCATTAGCTGATTCTTTATTTTGTCTAAATGGCTGTAAACTTAACAGGGCTCCGAGTCGACTTCCCCCCTCGAGCACCTCCGGGTTGTCGAGGAGCGGCGTCGACCTCTCTCATCATATCAAACACCAATGCTGTGGTATTGGGACGTGAATGAGAAGCAGTACTGTGGGTCTGAAATTAAGTTGTATGCATGTATGACCCAGTGCTGTGAAGCTGGTGTAAATATTTGGACCACTTGCGAGAAAGAAAAAAATATATAGATGTGTTTTGGTGCTCAAATTCAGAACCTTTTGCAGGTTGATTGGATGATGGAAGTTTAAGAAGACGTGTGGATTTTATACCTCATCCCCATCCTTTAACTGTGCTTTCACCATGCTCGTAGTCCGTTCTGAGTCTGTGATTTGTGTCACAACAAACATGTTGAACTAATTAAGTGAAAACTAGTGTATATGCTGCTTTGTTTATAGTGATATTATTAATTTGAGGTTAAAGGTGTAAAGGTACTTGTGGTTGAATGGTTATGTAAAAAAGAATATAAAGAATATTGTACTTTTTCTTTGTTATAAACCTCCCAGCCTGCCTTCTGGGAAGGGCAGGCAGACGTAGTCCAGCACGGCTTCCATCGCTTTCAGTGTTTTTGTCACCGATCCTATGCAACATTCTGATCTCCAAATGAAAGCCAAAAGCTGAATGCACATTTGTCCCCCCCGGAGCGGTTTTCAGCACTGCCGAGACGTACAGCATGGAACCAGATTTGGGAAGATTTTTGGGGGGATTTGTTGCCCATGTTCTTTGTCCACACGTGTGTCTGTATTTTATTGAGGCTTTCCTGCTACGGTCCTTGTAAGCACAAAGAGACTGATTCTCTGTTTGTCTTGTGTAAAGCCTGCTCAGAGGTGTGGATGTCGTTGAAGCATTTGACCAGTCTGTTGGTTTATTACTCACAAACTCAATGAATGTTTAGCCTTCTTTGCTATGTACATTTTTTATATGTAACATAACTTTGTAAATAGTTGATTATCTTGAAGCATTTTGATGACTTTTTCTAGCTGATTTGTTACAGTACTTGAAAAGGAGTATTTTGTGTACAGTCTCTTTACATCAGAGCAGATTGGTGCTGTTTGTCATCCCTGGTCTGTCCAGAGCTCGGAGAAATAAATCTATCACTGTACTAGTCTTAAGTTATTGTGATTCAATAAAATGAATAATTATTTATGATTGAATTTGGTTCAACGGCTCTTTCTTAAAACAAAAACACACAGTCTTTGACTTGCAATTGTTTACAATTTTATTTGGTATTTGTACAAAAAGTGTGAAATAAACATATATACAGCACATCATGCACACGTCATACTTATTAAACAAATTCATATAAATTATTAACGAAATAGCTACATTTTCCAATAAACAACTCTATTCAAGGTCAAGGTGAAAAGAACTCAATATTCTTGGCATAAAATGTCCATACAAAATTGTACAAAATACTGTACAATTGAACAAAGCTGTGCAAAACAGCAAATTGTGTCTCAGAAGCGAGCCTGCACAGTGCGCATGCGCTGATGAAGCAACAAACTTGAGTGAAACTTCTTCTTGAACAATGACATTTATGGGGTCTTGTTTCAGGGCAGCAGCTTCTTATATATCTTGTCACAGTCTCGTGTGAAAACAAAGCGTGGGTTATATCTCTATATTTGCTTTTTAAAAATAAATTAAGATACTGTAATTTCTTCTTCGTCTGACTCTGAGAAGTCCGAGTGCTTACTGGAAAGAGATGGAGAGGAGATGCTAGAGCCCGCCGCCCTCATCCTCTCTCTTCTGAACGCTTCTTCCTCATCCTCCTCTTCGTCCTCTGCTGAGGACTTCTTGCCCACGTCGCTGAGGTCTGGGTGCGGGTTGGCTTTGGTGGGCAGCGTCTGCTCGCGGCAGCCACCGGACGACAGCAGCTCTCGCTCCTTGGAGTTCCTCCACTTCATCCGCCGGTTCTGAAACCAGATTTTCACCTGTGGAGGAAGAAAATGGTGAGTGACAACGTTCTGCGTCAGGAATGTGTAACAGCGTCTCTACGCGCAGATTACGCACGCCGTGTGGAACATGTTAAGCATCTGTGAGCGCTCGTAAAGTTGTACCTGTGAGTCTTTTAGGCCCAGCTTAGAGGCCAGTTTCTTCCTGTCGGGCTTGCTGATGTATTTCTGTTTCTGGAACATTTTCTCCAAGGCCTTGCGCTGAACATCGGAGAACACCGCCCTCCTCAGCATCCCTCTCCGGGGTTTCCCTCTGGCGGCCAGGGGCCAGGAGAAAGTCCCGGGGATGGGAACAACGGATGAGGATGCTATAATCCAAACGAGAAAGGAAAAGAGAAATTGCAACAAGTTAGGGTTTGTTTTCTTTGTTTTTCTCAGAAGAAAATCTGTTCGCAGAGAAGAAATGATGCTGCAGCCACAAATGACCAATGACTAGGAGATGGGGGATATCTTACTGCTTTATAAATCTAAACTTAAAACCACTTCCATCAAAGAGGCTCTATATGAATATAATGATGTTTCTTTAAGGCCAAACTCTTCAACCATTTATTATTGGAAGTTTTCCCCCTTTGGAACTGTGCAATACGTCTCCGTTTTGAGTGAAAATGGCACGAGGTGACTAATTAGCACATTGGCCGGTCCCCAACCGCATTGGTATGGTAAAGAGGTAGCATATCCTTTAAGGAACCCTGTGAGGGCGGATAGAGGAGTTAATAAACCGTGAACGGTAATTGTGTAGTAATGAACTAACGCAGAAAAGACTCTGGACAGGCGGCGAAGGCCATATATTATCGCAACAAAAGGAGATTTACACTTTCAAACTAAACACAACTGCATACCAGAATACTGATGCCGGGGGGGGGGGGGGGGGGGGGGGGCGTGTTGGGGGGGGGGTGTTTTTTGTTTTTTGTCAGTGGGTCTGCGGTCAATAATTTGATAAG
>JAVQJD010072193.1:0-11411 GCA_036023655.1 Nannoperca australis | reverse complement strand
CACACACACACACACACACACAAGCTGATGAAATGGAGAGGTAGTGGGGGAGGTACGGAGGAGAGAGGCAGGGATGGACAGATGAGGAGGGAGGAGAAAATAAAAGAGACAGAGGAAGGGAGAAAGAGGTGAGGAAAGGAAAGGAGGGTGAATGAAAAGGCGGGAGGAGGGAACAGTGGAGGGAGGAGGAGGAGGGATAGAGGGAGACGGTAATAAATGGGTTTTGAACTGATTATATTAAGCCGATCCTTTGATCATGTTTAAGGACTTAAAATGGAAATATGTTTTCTCTGATGGAGGGAGTGAGGGGGGGAGGGGTGGGGGGGCAGCTCATTACACGTCTACACTAAAAGAAATCACAGCATGCAAACACATCCGTTTTAAATCATAGCCTCATCTATCACATGATTGTTCAACTCTTCCTCTTCATGGCATTAAAGCTCTTGTTTCCTGTTAGCTTCCCTCCCTTCTGCACAGCTGCCTTGTAGTGCACTATAACTTACTGACGTCTGACATCCCACTGGAGTGTCTTAAGGTTTCCATCCACAGGAGAACTTGATAAAATCCTATTCAATTAGAAAATTCTAAGTTTTAAAAGTGACATGAACTCAATGTATTTCCTGTTTATACAAACATGTTCTGTACACATCAGATTTCTCAGATGAATATCTTTCAAAATGTTGCCGTTCTGTTTCACTTGAACATTGAGTTGCCAATAGCAACCACCACAGTTCCTCAGCAGTTTGACTGACATCGTCACAGCCGCCATTTTGTCAGATCTGTGACCTAAACAATGTTGACAGGCATATTTTATCTACTCGACAATTCATGTAGGAACAATATCTGTAGGTACTCTTTTGGTATAACTGGTTTGTGATTAGTTCTGTGATCGCTTTGTTGTTTACTATGCTAGCTGTCTGAGGCTAATGTGTTGCTAAACCAACTGTTCTGTTCTTCTGTTAAATAGCTAAACTCATATATTTGACTGGTTGAACTTTTTCTCTTGTGGCCTCTGTGTGTATGTACACGAGCACTACATTAATTATTGTGTTGTATACTTTCTGTGGACAAAACATGAAATGGCTGGAATGGTTTTTGTTACGATATTGAGATTAATATAGGTATATATCATATTTTGTGTATTTTTGTGCATTTCATGAATGTTTATTATATCTTACTATATTTATATGGGCAATATATGAATGTTTGGTTTGTATAAATTATAGGTGTAGTATATGATTGTGTTTTGCATTTAATGAAACTACAGTAGATTTTATCGTTTCATCTCACTTTTATAATTCCTCAGAACTGACCATTTCAAGCAAAGCTAAACTATCATTGTCAACCTCTCATGTTGCTGCTGTAGAAATACAGTATTATGGTCAAAGGTTGCCTCTTTCTGAGCTACTAAATAATCTCAATGTCTTTCTATATAAGCGTTGTTTAAACCCTCAGACCAATAACACTCTCTTATGGCATCCAAACACAGTTTTCCGAAGAGACACACGGTTTTATAAATTCATTTTGGAGACTTCCATATAAAGTAATGCACAAAAACAATAAAAACGTAAATTTAACGTGCTGGAACAGTAGTCAAACATTTAGTATATGACACATTGTGAGCATGATTTAGCTTCAGTGACCGCCGTTACATGCAGATACAGAATGGGTTTTGTGAAGTTGTCAAGCATCAACCAAGAAAATATGGTTTATCTAACTTTAAAGCTGCTTAAGGGGAAATTTAAGGATTGTATGGGAATATTAGGTTTCATGTGGTTTAATAGTGTGCATCACTTCCCTGGCATTATTTCTTACATCAATCCCCCCATGATCTGTTAGTCAGTCAAGCGATCGTCCAGAGTAACACATCATCCCAGAGCTGAATGCACTTTAATTAAGCAATTGCGAGGTCTTGCGAGTGCGAAATGCAAGTTCTTTCTATCTGTGGGAACAAGTAAAATAAAGCATCAATGATACAAGAACAACTCCGCTCCCACTCCTGTGATACGCTGCCACCTCATCTCTCCCTCTTTCTCTTTCTGAGTTCATTAGTTTCCAGACCGGTGCTCCTCCCGGATTACCATAACCTGTCAGCCGTGAAACACCACAAAACAATTTTCTGCTTGTTAAAAAAAAAAAGAGAGAGAGAAGAAGGGGAGGGAAAAAAAGCATCCCACCTCGCTCTGCTGCCTCCCACAGCCACAGAGAGGAGAGAGGGCGGGGAGGTTACGCTTACCTGTATGTTTTTCTAATGAACATCACACTAAAATAATAAAAACATGTCAGATGCTTGGAGTAAAGGGGTGGATGGAAAAACTAGAAAGCGGAATTAATGCAGACAAATACCTGAGTTTCAAACAGGTGATGACTAGTTAAATATGAGTTGGATGATTTCCCGCTGTGAGCAGCCCAACAGGCTGTATAATCAAACGTAATGAAATCAGTCTGCTAAAAGTGAAGGTGATCGTGCTTTAAGGAAAGTTCTGGTTTATTACAACTTGGATCTTATTTTTGTAATTTCATGCATCACCTTTGTTGGTTATGATAACGTTGTACTCGCCAAAGTACTTGTCGAGACCTGTGCGTCATCACCACTACAAGTCAAACATTAAGCGGTCAGAAGATCAGACAGGTTGTTAACAGACTAGTTTCTCCAGATGATCGAAATCACTTTTGAGGTTAAACTGAAAGTGAGTGCCCCTGAAATGTTAGTAATATTCTCCATCATTTACTATGTGTGATGTGTCCGAGTTGAACCAGGAAATCGGTCTGTAAACTGTAATGTTTGGCCAACACTGGGGTTTGTGTACAACAGGGATGTGAGCTGTGAGCTGTCTGACTACTTGCTTGTCTTGCGTTTAGTTTTTTTACCACCACGTTCCCGTCCCATGATTCATTAATCCCAGGGTTGGTGGTCAATCCCTGGGAACTCCATCTGTACAGCACTTTAGAAATTGTTAAGGTTAAAAAGCACAATATATGAAGTCTATTTACCATCACAGGCATCTTACACATGGCAGTTAAACCAGTGCCCAGTAAAAATCCTACAGTCTTTTATCCACAAATACATAAAAAAGGACTATATTGTGATGAAGGAAATATGGTATTATTTATCAACTACCACGTGGAGCCTGCTGTTTGCCCATAGAGTCATCACAAAAGCTCAAGTTTTAAAATACGAGTTGACAGATAAGAGTCTCAGATCAAACCAACTCTTTAAGGGTGACTGTCCTCCAAGAAGAACGCTTGTTTCAGAGCTACAAAACAAAACATTGGACTTCAACACGGGAGGCTACCGTTCGTTTCCCGTTTCCAGCCGACTGTCAATGACATATATTTTTGAACATGACACGATGGTCAATTTAGCCGTGGCTCCAGTCACTGACCGGTTCCCTCGTTTATAGTTACTCCAAATAATCTTTCACATCTTCTATATTTTCTCTAAACTTGGTCTTTCCTGCTGTCCCATGGTGCTTTGCGCTACTGATGTCTCATTTCCTGGCAACCAGTTGACGCAGATAATGTGACTTGCTCCGTTTTGAGGTGGACTCTCACCTTGAACGCATCACTGTTTCAACACCGTCAGTTTACCTTGCGGCCCGCTCTCTGTATTTGTTCTGATAAAATATCTCTCCCTGCAAATTAAAAATCGGAGTCCTCGGTGTTGACAGTTGAGACCGCTGAAGGCCCTTTCCTGGGAATATTGACCTATTAGTTTCGCTTGGGTGGCTCTTTTCTTCTGAAACATGCAAGGTACTTTCAAAACTGGACATGTCTACTCCCACACAGACAAACACAGGACCACATGTACTGTCCAGCTACTTAGAAATCTAAGAAAATCTCTTAAATACGTGTCCTTTCAGGGGTTGTTAGTAATACATAATGATGATTAATGTATTGCATCCACTTTACTACGCACCAGTGGACCTAATGCCCCTTTACCTTTTCATGTCCTGTTGTCTTTTTACTTTCTTGCCCAGTTGTAATTTAAAAAATCTCATTAGCTTTGTTTGGTCTGTGTTTAGGAGCTTCATTTCCATTTCACTTCAGCTTCAGGTAACATTATAAAGGCCAGTTGCCTCCCTCAGAGTGATATACACAGCATTTACTGAGTACGATGCCAGTAGCTCTGTATTTGTGTGTTTGAAATGTGCTACAGATCCTCTGGAGGTTGTGTGTGTGTGCCTGTTTATCCTCTCTGATCCCTCTCTTTTGTCAAGCTATAGGGGATCTGTCGCATTGGTGTGTCGCTGTCTGATTTTTTTTTGCTGCAGCTCAGGTTCTCCAGCAGGGCAGTGTTCACATCCACACATTCACACTGGGAGAAGAGCAGCAGAACCTATACTAGGACTATATTTGAGAGTCATAGTTATACTGCTCCAATCCTTCTGGTAGACTCGCAGCTCTGATCACGTGGTGTTTCATAATCATCGCACGTATAATGTGTAATTCTTTAGGCAAACTATAATGTTGATCTTCCACGGGTCCATTTTTGGGATCAGACCTATATTTCTGAGGACCTTGTTTATTAAAATGATGCAGCGGAAAGTAGAACAGCTTTTGAGCCTTTTTTAAAAATCTGGGTACGTTTTGATGAAAATTCACCAAAAAAAAAACAAACACAAAAAACACATACATACTCATGTTTATGCACATACCATCAAAGTGTTGGTTGGGCTTTTTTACTTGTTATTTCCATTTGTGGATCACAACAATAAAATAATTCGACTTGATGTTTTTGATAGCAAAGCTAATTCCTTGTTGCTGTAAGTTGTAGGTCTAATTTTTACAAAAATGCATGCACACACAGACATGCACACCTCTAACAAGCAGCGCTGTTTTCCATCCTGATATTTATTTTATAAATGTCTCCTTCCTCTCATTTCCACATCAATGTGTGTGTGTGTGTGTGTGTGTGTGTGTGTGTGTGTGTGTGTGTGTGTGTGCAGGTGGTTACAGTCTGAAGGCTCCCCTACTTACCTTGGTCTGAACAATAGAGAGCTGTGAATAGGAGCCGCTCACGTGGTTTACTATAATGGCCTTGGAGGACCAGACGCTTACTGTGTGTGTGTGTGTGTGTGTGTGTTTGAGACATATAGAGACAATGCATGTGCTGTTGGCTGTATAATTACAGGCATAATCTTACTATGCAGATGGTTTCATTCACCAGAGCGGGGTAGTGGGGGAGAGATGTAATGACATAAAGAGTATAGGTTGCAATATATTAATAATAACATAGGCTTACTCTGGTTTGTGCAGTTGTAATAGCACCCTGTGGCACATGGCATGGACTAAGAAAGGTGAAATTGCAGTGTATCATGGGAGTGTGGAAATGATGAAGAATAATGGCCGTGCAGTTGAGCAGGCACATGTGACACCACACCAACAGGGTAAAAAGGGGCATTTCAACGGATCTGTGGCATGCAGCAGCTCTCTTTCACCTGGACCACTGTACTGCTACTGACTGACTCAAAGCTATGTTTGTATGTTTTACTGGTGTCGTGTTTTTGAATGCACCCCGGAAGATGCATTTGTTCAGATACATAATTTCTTTTTGACAATATAAAAAAAACTGCTGTGATGTGATCATAAATCAAGTGTCTTTCAGAAAGAAATGTTTTTTTTGCTTTTCGTCAGCAACAGATGCCATACAGCTGACGCTACTGATGACACTACAGATGATCTTTCATGGTCAAACGTATGACTGAAATGTGTAGGCATAGGTAAAGTAAAAAGTACTGCTGATGCCTGCACATGGTTTACTTTGTCAAACCTTTGCTTAATTCTTTGATCCTCTTCGCCACATGTGATGGGTAGAACATGGCTGTTGAATGTCATGTGTTCACTTCTTAATCCATGTACAGTAAAGTTAATGAGTTGGCTCAATGGACTGAGTTGCCAAGAGAAATACGTCGTAAAACAAACTCCCTGATAAAGATGCAGAAAGAAGCTTTATCATTTCAATATGTCTTCATTGTAGGATATATTGATTTTATATCTGAACCAACGGACATGAACGAACAGATCAGATTACAGAGTTTTTGATCTGATCGTGGTAAGGTTTAACAGGAAATAGAGGAAATCACCACCCTACAGTAGTCCTTGTGAAGGAAAACCATTTCCCTGCAGAGTTGAAATTCATTTGATTTCAGTTATTTTATTAAGCCAGCGTTTAGGTTCTCACAATTCACTGGTTGTTGTTTCTGAAATGTGAATATTTGCAGGCTTTCTCTGTCCTCTATGATAGTGGACTGAGACTGGGACTGAATATGAGAATGTGAACTTGATTTTCATCATTTTCTGACGTTTTACAGACTTAACGATTAATTGTAATCAGAAGGTAATCTGCAGATGAATCGATATTGGAAATAACCACAAGTTGCAGCTTGCGTATAGTGTGAAGTGTGGATGAGGACCAGACACCTCTGATGATGTTGTTTTATTTTGGATGTGATTCCTGGCTGGTCAAAGTTGCCTGCTTCCAGATGATTGGTGGTTACTACGGCGATTACTTGTCTGAAAAGTGAACTATTTATTTATGGGCTCATTTAGTTGCCACTGTAATTGCTTTCTAATAATAAACTCTCCTCTCGTGTGGGTTTAGATCAGTGTCCAGCCCACAGTGTTAGATAGAGATAAAGCCAACACTCTTAACAGACTTTCTACTGTAGATCTCTGTGGCTCTCTCTCTCCTCCTCGCTGTATATCTGGTCCCTCTCTCGCTCATTGTCTAGAAAAGATTACAGAGGGGGAGATACTTTGTGAGAGAGCGATGGAGGAGGGGGGACAGTTGGAATCCTCAAGCTAAGTATTTAGCAGCCAGTTAATGTACTGAGGGATAATTCGGCGTGTCCACAGGCAGCGTCTTTATGTCCGATGTGTTTTTACCAGCTTCTCAGCAGCTTGGCAGTGTTTACACACTCTAATAACAAGTGGCGTCTTTCAGGGACCCTTCGGTTCATTCACCATTCAACCGCCAGTCCAGCTTTAGCCTAATCCCCTCCCCCCCTCGGCACACCACTCACACACAAAACACAAGATTTCAATTTTTTCCACTGTAATTGCCTGGTTTTTAATTCCACGCACCCCATCAAGCCAAGATTGGAGCTCTAGCCAGATTTCAGGGAGGGGAGGTCATCCGGGGACTGTTGGGCAGTGAAGATTTTGGGGCAGGAGAGGCGCAGATTTGGGCGGCTTGGAAGTGGAACTGGGCGAAAGGGAAGTAGTTTGAAAGTAGCCTGCGTGGCTACGATAAAAAGTAAGAAATTAAAACGTCTTAGTGTTTGAACGGCGGCAGCAGCTGAAGCCTGCTGTTGTCCGTAATCTGCTCTGCGCTGTGAGAGAAGCCTGCTGGGGGCGTGGATGGAGGGATGGATGGAGGGAAAATGGGAACTAAACTAAAAACGAGGAGTTTGTGGGCGACATTAAATGCAAACTTTCATCTTTGGTATAGGGCTGCTGTGTGGTCATTGAGCAGCTGACAAACACACACACACACACACACACTCGTCCAGTGTGTTCACGTGGTTTAGAGTAGTTTGGTTATTCATCTCCTTTGTACATGACTCTACCATTATCAAGGTTTCTGATTCATCTTTAATCATCATAGTTTATTTCCCACTTACTACTGCACTAAAATGAACAAACATGTCCATTTACTGCAGAGCTATGGAAGAAAGTGCTTGCTACAACACGTCAACTTTGTCAAACATCACTAATACTCACATCTTTGTTCCACTGCCCCGCTTAAAAAACAACAAGACAGCAATTTACAATTGTTATGTTGACAATACATGAGCACATTTGAAGAAGAATTAGATTACACAAGTGTATGAAAGCCTATATGAAAATGCAAAAAAAAAATGTGGATGCTAGTTTACAATTACATTTCATTTTTTAAAGTTACATTAACATTTGAATATAGTCCCCAATAGGCTTCCATACAGGTGTACTTGATGAAGTGGCCATGGAGAGTATCTCACAGGATCTAGTGGACTCAATATGTGCTATAAAGCCACTCTGTGGTATGGTTTTGGTCAAGGGGAATCATAATGCTACAACATACAATGCTCATTTAGACAAAAGAGTGCCTCCAAGGGTTTGGGGAGGGCCCCCTCCGGAAAGCAAGGTCCATAAGTATATTGTTTTCTGAGTTTGGCGATAAAAGAACTGGAGTGGCCTGCACAGAGTCCTGACATCAACCCCATCAACGCCTTTGGGATGAATTGGAGCGCAGACCAGGCCTATACATCGGTGTCCAATCTCACTAACACTCTTGTAACTGAATGGGAGCAAATCCCTGCAGCCAGGTACCAAGATCTGATGGAAAGGGTGGAGGCTGTTGTAGCAGCACATCACTGCCTGCTGTTTTTGAGTGGGATGCAAAAACTGATGTGATGCTAGGGTGTCTGCTGTCATTTAGCCATGCAGTGTGCTTTAACTGGCATACACCGCGTGACTCACCTCTGTAAACACTACCAGCACATGTTGTATGTGTTGTGTATTTCCCAGCCTGCAGCCATCTGCTCTTCCTGCTGTGATGATCTGATTGTGGCTCCTCTAAACTGAATCTGCCCATATTTAGCTGATTTAAACACAGCTGATACAATGCAGATTCACACTTCGCCTCTCTCTCATGTACTAACAGCGCTATCATCTTCAAGTGGACGGGAAAAAGGCTTTGATTTTCTTTTTAATTTGGCATCTGCTTGTGCTTTGGGACGCTTTCCAAAACTCACTTCCTCTCTCTCTCTCTCTCTCTCTGTCTGTGTCTCTCACACCATCTCTCCTCTTGTCTCTTCCACACCTGTTAGCGCCCCACAGATGTGTGCGTGCTGCGCCGCATATTCGTTGGAACAACAGCACCATCTCCATCATCAAACCAAGGATGAGCTAAAACAATCAGGCAGCATTTAAGCTGAGCGCAGGCCAGCTGTACTGCCCATTACCTCCATTCACACTCAGACGCACTCACACGCACACAAACACTCTTTTGTAGCTCACGGACACACAACGGCAGCGAATGTGAATATACTGAATATATTCACAAGAGAGTAGTTATTCTTCGTTTCCCGTCACTCATTAAGGTTTGAGCCGATCCTCATTTATCTTCGTCTGCTCATCATTAAGCTGCTTTGATCGCACCTTAACGAACGACGCAGTGGCCTCGAACAAAAGAGGGATATTGTGACAGTCACAGTGTTTGTCTCTCGTCTCGTCAGAGTCTTTGATTTATTGCTAATGAGGAAGAGGGAAGCGCTGATTGTCTAAGCGGAGGGCAGCCCTTACCTGCCACACACCATCACTTCTGTTTTGGGCTTTTTTATGCCTTGTGAGGGAACGCTGCAGCTCTGCCGTCTTATTGTTACACAGAACTTCTTCCCATAAGGACGGGAGATGAATTTAGCAACTAAATGAGACACTGGAGACTGTTGACAAGGACAGACTCTTAGTTTTACAGTTGTGCAGGACATTTTAACATACAGCTACAATCTACAAGAATACACCATGTTTCTGGAGACTGTCCTCATCAGAAAACCAACAGACTTAACACTTATTTTACATTTTCGTGAAAGGCGACCCCATGCGCTCATGAGTAAGTGCTGTAAGTGATCCTGATAAGTTGCAGACCAGAGTCCCTCATAGAATTGTGGTTCTGCAGCCAGATTTTCTGGTTTTAAAGAAATACTGAGGGATGTCTGTATATTTCTTTGACAATTAAAACTAAGAGCAATGAGGCTAAAGAGCAGCTACTGAAGTTTACCAACAGCCACATGGTTGGAGGTGAATTTACTAACTAACCCGTTTCCCCCAAAACTGTACGTTTTGTAATGCTGCCGGAGAACAGGCTCGTTTTTCTGAGAGGAGATTGACTTGATGTTGCAGACCTGCAGGCCTCCGCCGGCAGTGAGATTCTGGTGTATTTAAAAAAAAAACTGCCCATATGTTACAGAGGTGTGGAGATGTGGCCGGCGTGACACAGTGCACTTCATCAATTACCTGCAGGTCCTAACCTGTGGTACTAAGATGACCTTCAGGCCTGAGAGGTTAATAAACTATCTCAGCTCTGTAATTGACAAGCACACACACACACACACACACACACACACACTCTGAAATAGGCAGACTGATGGTTTTTCTCTCTCCAGCCTCCTCCTCTTTCCTTTTTTGTCCTTGGATTCCAGCATCTCTCCCTCCATCTCTGCTCCTACCCCCCATTTCATACTGGAGGAGGTAGAAATCTGTGTGTGTGTGTGTGTGTGTGTGTGTGTGTGTGTGTGTGTCTCTGTGCATGTTGTGTATCATTCCTCATGCGAAGCCTTGGTGAAACTATCAGTGTTATCTGCTAACTTTACCACCTGTGTTAAATTGAAGGCAGTGATGTGGAAGAGGCGTCTACCCTCCTTTTCTCTTTTCTCTCTCGTCCTATCTCCCCCCTCTCCTCTTCCATTCATTCTTGTCTACCCTCCCGTTCCCCTCTTTTTGTCTATTTTTCCTCATCCCTCTTACCCCACCCTTTGCCTCTCTCTTTCACTCCCCCTCTGTATCATCCTCCTATTAAAGTCTGTGTGTGTGTGTGTGTGTGTGTGTGTGTGTGAAGCAGCCAGGGGTTTTAGATGCCTATAAATGAGAAGACCGGGTGTGATGCTGGCTGAGGTTTTTAAGTTCAGCCCACCTGGGTGGTCGCCATACACATACAGTACAGTGGTCATTTCTACAGACTGCTCCTTGCAGCTTTAACAGGTAACAGACCAGCCATGGCCTGCTCACAAAGTTGTGAATTCATGTGCTCATTTTGATAGGTCATGTCATGTCGCAGGGGCCTTCAGCTTAAGCAAAACCTCTTTCCGTCATCTAACAGCAGTTTTCTTCCTCGGGGCAGAGTGACAGAAGCCTGACAAGATATTACAGTTTTACTTGGTCAGTGTGATAAAATATTAGTCTATTGTCCTTAAATTCATTTAGATTTGAAGACGATCTAAATATATTTCTGGACGTTTTTTATTGAATTTTTCTTTACAGCTACAGTGTTTAGTCATTCTCTGTGGTCTCACCAGAGTTGTGTACCTGGCTACAGCGCAGTACGTAAACACATGTTTATGAACATAGTCATGCATATGCACACGGACTCACACACACTCCTAGTTGAGTGTGTTGTTTTCATGCAACGGTGCAGAGTGGATCAGTAGCAGAGCAGAAAGATTTGATTTAGCTGTGTGTTGTGCCTGCTGTGATAGAGCATGTACCATGACTCTATAGAAATCTATCTCCCTCAGTAGATTTCACCCCTCACTTCATTTCCTTAATGACTAAAACAGCACCTCTCTCTCTCTCTCTCTCTCTCTCTTTCTCGCTCTCTCTCTCTCTCTCTCTCTCTCTTTCTCTCTCTCTCTCTCTCTCTCTCTCTCTCT
>JAVQJD010072191.1:0-26746 GCA_036023655.1 Nannoperca australis | reverse complement strand
AAACTGCAAACCATATGGACTCCCTCTCCTTCGAGGCTCCACTTAGGGAGGCTGCAGACGCCTGGAAGAGGATGCTGGGGTGTGTGTGCGTGTGTGTGTGTGTGTGTGTGTGTGCGTGCGTGTGTGAGGGGGGGGTTAGGGGTCCATGGTGCGGGGATCCAGGGACCCACAGAGCTCTGTTTGTTCTGGGTTAGTGGGCTAACCTTGATCGGGAACAGTGGAAGTGGGTTGGAGTTTGGAAAAATCGATGAACGAGATAAAGAAAAGAAACTGTAATTTTCAAAAAGAGGAAACATGGTGGTGTTTTGTTCCGACATGGTTACAAAGAAACAAAGAAGGGGTTTTATCCAGCCATAATCAATGCCAGAGCAGAATGTTTTATGATGAACACTGCAAGCATTTATACACTTAATAAATCCTGTCAGATGGAGCTGATGCCAATCCAAACCCTTAAAACTATATGGCATGCTGCCTCACTGGGTAAACCACCTTCACCTCTCATATCCTCAGACCCGCTCAGGAGTATGTTACATGGTGGTCTGTAACATAATTGTCTGTGATTTTATGTGAGTAGAAATGCAGTTAATAGGAGGCACTAATTTAAAGGAGGCCCTACTTTAAAATGCAATTAATTTGGATGCTGGCCAAAGAAGATAAAGACCAGGATGCATTTGGGTTGTTTCAGCACCACCACATGCCTCTGGACTGCACTGTGTGTACACATTTTTACACCAAAAGACTTTCTCACCTACATGTTGTGGCTTATCTTTATTCTGCCAAGTGCATATGACATTGAAATGTACTTTTGCTGTGTCTAAATATATTTAAGATCACCCCCTACTCCTGTGTTTGGAAAATAAGCTTAGAAAACGGTGCACTTTAAAGGTATGTGTACAAAGATTGTTCAGTGGAATTAAATGTTTTAGTACCAAGTGTTGTAAACCAGTCCTAATGCTGGATAATAATTACTCGTGCCATTATACCAGAACAACAGTGCCTTGAGCTGCAGCACCTGGCAGATTTGCTTGTCAGCAAACAACATGAGGCTGCACCAGCTGATCTCTTGTATGTTTCTCTATTTTAGTCTTGGTGTGTGTATGTGTGTAAGTGCACTTTTGTTACTGGAACATGCCCTCTACCCTGCTGAGTGTACAGTAAGTGCAATGTTCTCATTTAGGCCAGTACAGTTGTCAAAGTAGACAATGAGCACTGATGAACACAAGCCAAAAGTCTCTCTGTGATGTCACGAGCCTGTAACTGGTGAAATCCAACACCACCAGCTGGTAAGAGTTGTGTTGGGGTGAAGACAGGTCCCCTTGCAACAGTGCAAGTCAAGGCACATAGCAGAAACCACCGCCTGGAGGTAAAGAGGCGCTCAGAGCTGGATCTGCTGCTGTGCTGGGAGACCACTCTGAGAGAAGCAGTCGAGTTAACGCTGCAACAGCCTGACTAGCCGCTCTCCAAGCCAACTTTTTTCTATGTAACTGTTGCGCGTATCCACTTTGGATAGAAATAGCCTGATCACTGCGCGCCGCAGAGCGCAAAGGATCCGAGAAGCTCAGGTTTGAACGAGTGGGAGAGATCTCTCCTCCGGACTGCAATACGATGAGGACATTCTGAGGTTGCAGTATTCATCCGTCCACTTTACGCTTCCTTTGGCTGTTGCCAAAGAGTTAGCCCATGAGCAGGTATCCTCTTGAGTGTGATTCTGTTTTCACCCAGATCTCTGCTGCCTGGACAAATGCATACAAATGCATTTAGGAGCTCAACGGACAAGGAGTGGACACGTTTCCGCGGCAGCAACGTAAGTGGGCATTTGGTTAAATAGTATGCAGATGTTAGGCAACCTATCAGCATTTGCGCCATTGCAGTTGTTCCCAAAACAGATTTTCCTAAAAATGACAACAGGGAAACGTATTTCTGTTCTATTTGAAGGTCTTTTCCTGACACGAGTCCCTGCAGATAAAAGTTTTGGCCACCAAAACGTGACGGACAGTATCTTCATTCGCTCAAAACGATAAATGCAGTTTTGTACTGGAGGCATATTGATCTCTATTTTTATTTTTTAAATTTAGGATAATACGATTCGGCCTTTTTTTATTCTTCTGCAAAATATTCATACAAACAACAGTACAAATGTGCATATGGACTCTGTTTCCCAGCCTAACCATTCCCAAATGTAATTGTACTTTTCCATGGATACGTGTATTTGAAGCTTGGAATATTCTACAGTGAACTTCTTGTTGTTATTCTTGGTTGATCTTGATAAATGTACCTGACAACGTAGCAGTAGTACGTGCACAAGACTTGGCTTTGAACTCGCCACATGAACATGGAGTCTGGGATCTCCAACGTTATAATCTGAATACCATGTGGCCCTCTGCTGAACCCCTTTCTTCCTATTTATCTTTCACTCACATAGCTATGATAAGCCGGGGAATAAACATCGAAGCATGCAGAGAGAGGATGAATGAGAATGGCTTGGAAGAAATGATGCTTATTCAGCATACTGTGTGACAATATAAGCCTAAGAACAACTGTCAATGGGCTCATCTATTTATTCTATTAATTAAACTGTCTGTGTTTCGGCTTTGAATGGGAAATATATTTATATTTAGTGCCTTTAAACTTAAACATTCCTCATGGAAGTGTTTATTATTGACATCCTGCATGCAGGTTTTGTTGTCCTGTTACATTCAGCTGGGACTGTGGAGCTACAGAAATGTGCACACCTCCATAGGCTACTTAACAGGACATTGCATTTTCTTCTATCAGCAGTGAGTCCAAGTTGTATGTACTCCTATTATGAATTCTTCCATAAGTTTTCAAAAGAGCCGAGCTCACAATGCATTCTGTTGTTCTCCGCTGATAGTGTTTGCTCGGTGGAAAACAAAGTGGACCTGAAATCCTAAGAGGTCCATTTTTTTTTGTCCTTGAGAGTGAAAATGAGAGCCTTATGGGAGAGCTGAGTTGACAGAGAACAAGTGTGGCCTCCCTAGAATTCACTGGGAGAGTTAGTGTGTATGCATCAGTGGTTAACTGGCTCCTGAGCTCCAGACAATCACCCACTGTTGCAGGAATTGCTTCTCCATTGCTGGCAGCGGTTGGACTGTATAGCTGCAGAGACTCAAATACTGTACACTTGAGTGAGAGCATGCTGTCTCCTCAACGCTGGCTGGTAGTTCCCATGATAAGTATGGTGATGCAAGGTTTTGAAGGAGTGGAGACGGGCTAAACTTTGTTCACTGGAGGAGGGGGGTCTAGACTAATGGCTGGTAAAAATACTAAATGTAAAGTATGACATCTTAATGATTTAGCTTTTACCTGGTGTGCTGACACACAATTACATTTAGTGGGATTGATGCATCTACTGTGCCATGTGGTGCACCTGTGCTTTAATTAGTGTGTTCAGTGTTATGTTGCTAAGGCGTTGGATACATGTTTTTTCTGTTATTCTGACTATTAATGGAATCTGAACAGAGTACCCTATTGGTAATTGGTCATAACACTACAGGTAGGCTATATTTATATGAGGATGCACATATCAATATACACACTCTTCTTATTTGACCACGAACAAGTCTAATGTGACACCCAGGGGAATAGATAAAAAGTACAAGAGACAATGTTTTCCATGTCATTACTCTCAAACACTTACTGTTACCTTTAATGTGGCTTCTCATCTTTTGTTTAGTTTTCCTTGTATTCTGTCCAAAAAGAGCCAACAACATTCGACCCTGTGATGGCATTTGTTGCCAAGTTCAGTGGAATCCTGTTGGGATGGTAGAAGATCAAGCTTGTAAGAGCAGTTCATTCTCAATGGAAAAGAAAATCAATACATGTCCCCCTTGTTGGAATGTAGTTGCATAGCTAGTTTTGATACGATTTGTCTCTGTTGAGAACTCGGCGCTAAAACGTATGCTACCACCCCATTACAATGGAGATGAGTAAAAGTTGTTTGTTGAACTTTGTGTCCTGGTAACTTAGGATAATCTACAGACCTCGCTGTGAACATTGTTATTAGGAACTATTTTCTGCTCAAGCTAGAATATAATACAACTACCCATAGCAAGGCCGGTTGATAGGCAGTGCGCTGCTGTTTTTTCTTTTTGTTGTTATTTGTGTGAACTAACCCTTTATTAATCACAGATGTGAAATCAACTAAAAATGATGGTTTCAGGAGATGGGTAATGCATGGTGGGACCACTCACCTTCTCCACACCAGTGGCTGTATGGATTTTGGTCTGTGTGTGAGTGAGTGTTTTGAACCCACCTAACCCAACATCTGCAGGTCCCCCTGCAACAGAAAAAGGGCAAACCAATAAAGGCCAGTGGAAGTTTACTCACAGCCCTTTGTCTGCTCGCTGTCTTGTGGACTAAGTCAATCTTTACTCTGGTCTGCGGTGACCTCTTGACTCCTGTCACCTTTCTGAGTGAGCGCAAACATGGACCACGCTCGACTCTTTGTCAAGGAAGAAGCATCCGGACATGACACACCGGTCTTTGAAAATTATATTCAGATTTATTCATTGCTTGGGGTAGTTTGGAAATGTATCAGATCTGGAGAGCACGTCAAGTCTTGGCCAGAGAGGAACCTCAAGTAGGCAATTGAAACACGGCACTGGAAATTTGTTGACCTGTTAATTTTTGCTGATGGCCATTTGGACTTGAGGAGAAGACAAGCCCATTTAGTGCTTCCATAATGAAGTAATTATTATCAGAATACAGGTGCTGAAGCTGAAACACAGCCAGTAGGAACAGACATTGGCTGTGGATCAGTTCCTTGTTCCTGTCCAGGAATGTGTTGGTCGAGAATGAGAAGCGGAGCATGCAGGAACAGAACACCTGATTAGCAAGACACTCAGATGTTTTCATTGAGAGAAATATCCACTTGTTCTTAGCATCTGAACAATATGTGTGTGTGTGTGTGTGAGAGAGAGAGATGCAGAGTCCTAACGTGAGGGATCTACTGCATACGATGGATGTAATTTTTCAGATATCTGATCTGTTTCTCTCATCGTTTGAGGTATTGGCAAAGGGACTTCTATTATGAGTCTTTATGCAGCTCCTTACAGCACTGTGTCATTTTATGTGTCAGAGTTATTGCCTTCTCTCTATTTCTTATTCCACTCCATTTAAAATGGGCTCATATGCCCTCTTGGCAAAAATGTGGTTCAGCTAACTGGAAGTTAGGCAAACGCTCCAACGTCAACCTCTATAAACCTCAATTTTCTGAACAATGACTCTGTGTGGAGAGCTCCTAAGGAGTACGACCTCTTGTGTTGTGATATTCTGTGTGTGTGTGATATATTTTTTGATGTCAATGGAAGGGATGAAACGATACGGGTCAGTGAAGGTGCCTACCATCGGGTTTGTTTAGATGGTCCAACATGTCCTTACAAATCAGAGAACGTTTCCACATAAGACTAAAAAAGAGCTGCTGTTGACTTAGTGCATGGTTTTTACTCCCAACACAAATCAACAGCAATGTCATTGGTATTCCCTCCTTTTGTTTATTCCCTCCAGAAGTTAAACGACTGTTAACAGCTTTGCATGCGTTGTTGCTACTAATGGGTTTGGCAAGAGGCCTGCCAGATTAGACATGTAAACAGCATACTGTGAATGTCACTGCTCAGCAGTGACAGACATCAATGATGAACCTAAGAAAATGGTTTCCCTTTCCTTATGAGGATCGTAAACAGAACTTAAGTGAGTTTGCTCCTATTTGCCAAGCCAAATTGAGCACTCTCCATTTGCCTCACAGCCTTTTCCTCAGTTGAATGAACCATTGTCAGGAATCCAAACTAATTTTGAGTGGAGAAAGGCGAGATCTGTTACTGCTGGAATGATTCATTGCAGAGGGAGAGTTTTAAGTTGTGATTATTTATATTCTTGACATGACACCCACTCCCCACATAGTGGTATTTCCCTTAGTCAACAGAGCAGTGTTTGGGGAGCTTTGTCTTGCTTTCAGCAGTCTTTTCCATTAACTGCAAGGACTGGAAAGCATGTCATAGTGTGCTGTCACTTAGACAGGGATTTACCAAAGAAACGGTGAAACTGGTGGCTCTGCATGTAGCCTAAGTCCTGGATATCAACTCAGTTCTTTTATAACAAAATAAAAAGCTTAAAGGTAACAAAGTTTACCAACTGATGCTGGAACAGGAGGATGGCCAATAGTCACTAGAAGATTCCCACTACGTGTAGTTACGTCACTGTAGATGTGCTGAAGCAATGACCTGAGTCTGTTTGCTGGCAGATCCTCAGGGATGCCTTAAATAGCCCTGAACAGGGAGACTGCGGGAAAGACAGGCAGAAAAAAGCTGTCTGAATCAGCATCAGATGGCTCCACTCGACACTCCAAAAGGGAAAGTTAAGTGTTATATTTAGTTTTTTTTCCTTTTAGGTCTACTTTTAAACCCTGCCAACTTTTAAGCAGAACCAGCTACTCGTTGGCTTCACAAATGTCAGTTTTATCCTCTCTCAACAGATGAGTAATTGTAATCAAATATCCACCCCCCTTGTTTTTCTCTATTGCTTTTCCCTGCTTTGGGGATACGTCTGTGTTTCCCCGCAGTGGAATGTCGCACCACTTTCTCGATTGGGAACAGGTGACAGGCACAGCTCAGAGTGTTTCTACTTAGAGTCAGTCTTCTTCTTTTCCGTTTTCTCTTGTTGGCTTCTCCTTCTCTTTCTCTTTTTTCCTCTGCCTGCTTCTGCTTCTTTCTTTTTGCTCAAGTCCACAGGGCCACATTGCTCCGGGAAAATAAACATGGCTGCCTGTCTGTGGCTTTCCTCCACCACAAACATTGGTAGCCTCTTTGCGGGGTAAATGTGGTCTTCCAAATGCCAGGAAGGATAGATGTTTGTAAGGCAGCTACCATGCTGTTTGTAGCCATCACACTCGCATTACAGTCCCTGAAAGCTTAAGGTGTGACAGCAGCCTGTGATTTATAGTGCTCTTTTTGGTAGTTTTACGTAACTGCATATTATAATAGCAGGACTACTGTCTCCTCTTGTCTTCTGTACCACCACACTATGTTGAAAATCATCACACCAGTTGTCAGAAGCTACCTCAAGCTGTGTCAGCAGCTGTTACTATGTACAGGGCTGTCAATGTGATTGATTCGGTTTGAATGTACAGAGTATGCTTTGAAGCTGATTTGAAGCATTTGGACTATTGTAATACAAAATCCCCAAATCTGATTATTTTTTCAGTTTGTATTTACCTCTTCCCACATTTACAAAATAGTATTATTTATGCATATCAGAGCAAGAAAAACTCCACCTCTCATGCTCACCTGTAGTATGGATAACATACAAGTCTCCACCAAAACATCTAAAAACAAAAATCCATCTCAACAAATCACACTTTTTGTACAGCCACATTTTTTCATCAATTGTGATGTAAGTATTATGTAAGTGTGATATAAATAGGTAGGTACATTATCGTTTAATGCAAAACATGTTTGGACACGGCTCTGTACTCCGTTTTTTTCACCCCTCTGGTTGACATTGTCAGTAAATGTTACGTAGCATTATATTAGTTGAATACCCACAAGTACAGTGAGATATGTATTACAATGATGACACAACATGTTCTGCCATCTTTGCTGTAGTGTTAGACACACAAATTGAATATTTCACCATAAAACAGTGGGAATAAAGACTGAAAACATGAGGGGGTAGTTATACGTCTGTGGTCTGTGTAATGCTTGACCCCTGAGTATGTGATTTAGTGACTTTACACACTGTGCATTTTATTAAGTATGAATATCTCAAGTTATTTATTTTACGGTAAACTGAATTAAAGATACCAAAAATTCTGAGTAAAATGTTGAGTAATGATGTGTATTAACAGTGATATAGCTGTATTCTTGACAAAAAGGAATAAGAACAATAAACAACTTGATTATTTTTATACTTAATGCACAAGCATCCCGTTTAAAATAGTTATTAACAAAGTCTGTATGTGAAAATTCCATCTGAATAAGGAAAACATATCAATGCCGTGTGTAAATGCACACTGAAGCTTTTTACTGCGTGTACACAGTGCATGCTGCCCTTCCAGCTGTATGGTGGGCAGTGCCACCTAGAGGTGGGGTCAGCGAGGGTCAAAGGACTGAAGTTACACTAATCTTTTCAAGCGTACGGTCACAGTATGCAGTATGAGTAACACAGGTCCCAATATCTCAACATGTGATTAGCACGGTTTCAAATAAAACATGAATATTGTAAAATTTGTGAAATATAAGTTAAAGAATATGTTCATTTGAATTTTGATGTTTTAGTTTCACAAACAAGATGTGCTTTTTCTTCATCTGATTTTAGCATGATGCCACTTTATAACATATCATTAGTGTTTGAAGACGTGGTTTGTACATTACTGATACAATCATTTGCAGCTAGATCACTGTTGTACATCAAGTACGTGGTATTTGTGGCTTTTCAGAATGGATTTGCAGATCATTATCTCCTGTGTATCTTCTGGTTGACAACCACTTTAAAGGGATTTGAGAACAAAGATCCATGAGGAAAAGTGCTCTTTAAAAGTGTCTTAAAAGGCAGGCGTGACACTTCTCTCTAAATCTTAGCTGGGGCTTCTCCCTCTTTGTGCTCATAGCTTTGCTGGCACATGCTTCCACCAACAGCATTAAATTGTTATTAACCAACTATGCCTCTAAGACAAAATACATCATTGTCTGGAAACAATAAAACATGACACAGAAAGGCTCCCTGCATGACTATATGTTCAGACGTAAAAATGTCAAAGTTAAATGCCTCTGTAAACAGAGGAGTCAGGTTGCCTTTAAGGGGCTCCCAAGTTTCTTTTTTTATTTTACAAGTTCCAACTGCTGATTTCAACCTGGTATTGACTAGGGCTGCAAGTAGTGATTGCTTTCACTATCAATTAATCTAGTCTATTTTTCTGATTTCTGATTGATTTAGTCTACAAAATGAAAAGAAAATACTACGATTGATCAATTATTAAAATTGCTACTAATTTAGTTTTTGTTTATTGACCAACTGATTAATTGACTTATCATTTCAGCTGGTATTGACCTTTAACCTATTTTACGTACAGGCATTGTGTGGTTTACAACATGACTATATTTCCAAAGTTATGGTTTCACAGTAATGAATTAACAACTTGTGTTATTTTCTCTGCTCGCCACTGCTGATTGTAATATTCAGATGCAGTGTGTGACTTGCAAACAGCATGTAATGCCGGTGGTTTCCCACCCTTGTTTAAGTGTCATATCTTGATTCTTAGTGGTTTGCTACTATGACTAGTGGTATGTTGCTGCTGTTCGACTGGCTTATGTCACAAGAAAATGGTATGTCGTTCCTCTTCCTCTGTCCTATACCACTGGCATATACCAGTGACACACCTGGCACACAGCAGGGGCACATACCAATCGTCAGAAGCGGCATGTGGCACTAAAGAAGCCACATAAGCCGCAGGGGATCGATATGTCAGAGTGACATGCCGTCAGCCGTTTTTCAAGTGCCACAAGCAGTTAAACGGCAGCGGCACACCAAAACCACCAGCGACACTAAACTGCTTATTAAGGCTGTTATGTCAGCAGGGTAAGACGAGACTTCAAACAGGCAATGACTGAATGGAAAAAGAGCCAAGTTATAGTCATTGGTGTTTTCTCAGACAATTTTGTACACCATAATCACTGAGCCAAAACTTCAACAAGAGACCAGTGTTTTCTGTAGTGCTGATATAGCATTTGAGTGTTGGCTCATCTGGGTGCTATGAATACACTCTCAGTGCGTTCAGGATAATAACTACGAAGTCAAAATGTAGTACACCAACATCTCTCCTTCTTCATATACAGTGAAAACCACCGGACATGCATCTTTACGATTCCTCGTACAAACCACCAGCATTGTATTAGGATGGAAAAAGGGTTGTTAAGTGGTCAGCAGTGTTGCCTCACAGCAAGAGGGACTAGGCATCCATTTCCAGCCCTGGTCCTCTATGTGTACAGTGATCATGTTCCTCTCTGCCTCATATCTGCTTTGGTTTTATGCTGGAGTTCTAGTTTTCATCCCATTTATCCCAGTGATTTGTGTTTTTGTGTCCCTGTAGGTGGAACTTTATCCTGCTCCTGTCAGTATGCTCAGCAGTCCTCTCTGGAGAAGAAGACTACCTAGCTCAAGGTAAACAACAGAAACCTAATGCTGATCTGGGACCTGCCAGACTTCATTATCCACACTAGTGTCTCGGTGTTATTATAATGATATTAGAATTTCAGCTATTAGCTACAATCATTCATTCACGGTGAACCGCTCAGGCCAGCCATCATTTTTTCAAATTGGGCCCCTCATCCACACGCGTTCAAGCCAAGCAATTCACTAATTACAAGCATTAAAGGCAGCAATAAATGTATTTATCATGTAAATACATACAAATTGTATTTTCAGTGATATAAGTCACATTTAAGGGTCAACCGTAGACCTTAGCAGGGGCCAGCCCCTGGTCATCTGTACCCTTTGACCCCTCCCGACAGCAACCACTGACTCCGTTTGAAGCACTTCATCCATATGCAGCTTCATGCTACCTCAACATAAACATTAAAACATACATATACATGTTTTAAATCTTGGGAAAAAAGAACACTTTCTGTTATCAGATTCATAATACGTGTCGGCAGATAACCCGAGTTAAGGTTTCGAATGCAGTATATATTTTAAACTGGAGTAAGTTTATATAGAGACAGTGGCGGCCAACAGGAGCTTCTCTTTCTTTGCTCTTCTTCTTTTTCTAAACTTCTCCCACAACATGTCTGCTCTTGCTCCCCAGGCCACAGCATGCATGTAGAAGCAGCCTAAACAGATTCTCAACCTTTGTTGCCTCTCCACTTACTCAGCTTTTTCTTCTCTCAGTGCTCTCATCTCTGGTCCATCAGAGAAGACTCCAAATATATCACATGCAAACATAATATGATGTACGTGCTAAACAGGAAAGGAAAGGGAAAGTATGCCAATCAGTCAGACAAAGGAGAAGTGGAAATCTCAAGTAAATGCTGGGGATAAGGTGGTAGCCATCTTTTTTTTTTAACAAAGCAACAAGAGTTAAAGAGTTAGGGCAGAAGTGAGGACTCTGTCATATTTTTTCATCAGGTGTATGTTGAGTCAGTTTCTTTAAAGCTGTTGATATATACGTACAATCCCACAAATTCCTCCGGATGTGACTTATTTGAAAGAACTTGCCTTTCCTCAGCAAGAAAGAATGCTGTCAAAATAATGTAAAGACAACTCAGATAAGTTGTAAACCAGCGGGTTATACTCTGTGAATTTGTTAAGAGGATATATTGTCTTTTGAGTGATGCTGGACCACTGCCAGAAATACCACACAGCAAATGCACACTTAATTTCAAGTTGAACTCATGATGAATGCTCACATATTTAGTGACATCTCCACATGTATGTGAATTTACTACTTTGCCCCTTTGCAAACCGCCGCAAGGGTCTTTCCCCTTATTCCATCTTGCATTGTCTTCTCCCTCCTCTACAGTTGATTAGCCCACTCCAAGCAGGATCAACCCCTCATAACGAGGCAAAGAGGAATGCACGTAGAGTGCTAGAGCAGCTTGTCTTCACATATGAGACAGGTTAATTGGAATCTGGGCTGACATTACCTCGGGCGAAGACTGTCAAGGACATCTCAGTGCATGCTTAGATCAGCTGCAGATAGATAGTCTTCCTACGTGGGCTGCAGGACTAAAAACCCTACAAAACAACATCCAGGACAATGCACTGTGTCTTATTTCTGTTTATTGCACTTTCTCTCTCTGACTCTGTCTTGCCCTCTTTCACTTCCTCCCCCCTAAGCACTGTAACATGGAGTGCTTTGGAGCAAACAATTGTTCCCGTATTAGCTGAATTTATCTGATAAGTGATCTACCACAGAGGCGAATATACTACACTGTATTGCTATGTTACCATATTATCCTCTGCCTGCAAAATGCATAACTAATATAAAACATCCAGAATCTGAACATCTGCAGTAGCTATATACTTTTTGTTACTTTAAAGTTGTGTTAAACTCCTTTACCCGTTTCAACCCTGAACATACAGATGAATGCCTCAGATCTAGAAATACATACCTGTAGCCACATATACAGTAGGCCACAAACAAATGTTGCTCTTGTGAGAAAACCAGGTATTTTGAAAATGTAAACATTTCAGTAGTAACAACAGCTGGGTTTATGCTTGATAGCACTGAGTTTTTGAGATTATCCAATGTGGTATGAAAAGGTTTTAAATAAACCAAGAGTTTGGAGAATCAGTGAAAGAATTTATGAACAAGGTGTTGAGTGTTCTGCAAGAGATGCCCTAGTGTGTCCATGTTTTCAATATTAGGCATTTACAGATCCCACTTTTTCTCTCAGGATACTGATAAATGCAGAATAATGCCTGATAACAAGCACCAATCCCAAAACAGTGCTGTTGTCCCTGTTTCAGTTAAAGTTCTGTACACCTCACTATGTGGAACTGATTGATTGGGATCATTCTTTATGTTTTAGGTAACATGAGGCTCTAAGTATAGAAAACGTGTTAAGTATAAACTTGTATTGCTCTAGGTCACAGTTATAAATTGCATCGTTATAGTGATAAATATCTGCGTCAACACTGATCCAGTTGTTTGGATCGGTGTAACAGTATTTAACAGTTTCACTGCGTAGTCTAACACTTTCACAACTTTAAGATATGAATTACGTGACTGAGAATATGCTTTAATTCCTGATGCTTCCTTATACAAAGTCACCATCTGGTAGCTTGTTCAACCTTTCTGCTGTCGGCAGTTTTGAAGCAGACGGCAGTTTGATTCGATCCCCAAGGTGAAAGGTTAAAAGGTTGTACACGTGCAACCTATTTGAAATAAGCATGTTATAGCTATGTTTTGTTTACTTTCTTTTACTTTCACTGCACTTTTTACTGCATTCTTAACGGTTGTTAACAGAGTGAATCCATAAAGCTTTGCTCTGTTAATGCAGATCTCTGGTTGAGTCAGTGCGTTCAGTTCCCCGTCGGTAATACAAAAATAACTAACCAATCTTTAAAAGCTTCCCAAATACAGAGGAGGAGTTGCTTCAAAGGAAGCTTGTGTTTCTGGATTAGCAATGAAAATACCTCAAACTGCCCTTGAGATCTCAACACCAAAACACAGAGGCTTAAAAAGCTTCCACGTAGTTAGGCTTCCATTTATTGATGTCTCGACCTCCCTCACAGATACATACACTCACAATCTCTCTCTCTCTCATTCACACACACACACACACACACACACACACACACACACACACACACACACAGTGCAGTTGACATTACAATATGTGTCAGGTATCCTTGTCCCATTTGTCATATTAGTAATGTCATTTTTATTTCTCTTATGCTGGAGCTATCGCTGCTCAGTACTTACATATGTGACACATGTGACACATTGCCCTCCAGCCTACTGATCTGTCTATTGCTCTTTACTCAAACCCTAAAAGTGCACAGAATATCCTCTGTCTCCAAATAATGTTAAGTGCTTTTGCCTGGCTGTGCCTCACTGTGAGCAGACTTAACATGAATTCTTTGAAGAATTACCTGTGGGCATGGGGAAAGAATGACAGGACCATTTGGAAGAAAGCTGCTCTCGTGAATCTCTGTTGGCAGATTGATTCAAAAAGGCTGCGTGGACTGGTTTCCTGTATCCTAGTTCGGCCCCATCCCTCTCTAGTCCCCTCCACTCATCTGGGCCACAGCTGTTTTTTTTTGGTACTTACTCCAAGAGAAAAACAGGGAGGGGTCACCAGCATCACGGGGAGACTGCTGTAAGGGTATAATGTCTGACCACAAATGTCTGATGTAACTTAAACAAGGACAGATTATGTAATGTCCCACATTTGTTTGCATTTGCAGCAATGAAGCAACTTTCTTGAATTAAAATTAGCAGCCATGGGGGAGGAATAAAATGTCTTGACACCACCCATCAGTGAACAGTTAGAATTGCAAATAGATATGGTCACATATCTAGTACACCTCATTTTGATCTGTAATGACTTATAATTAAAATCCCTTGCTCAATTAGGCAACTGAAGACATCAGGGTATAACCACAGCATCCTCGGGTTAAGTTTAGGTAGGGACCGTTGTCCCTCGGCATCCCCCCTCTTTCTCTCCTTGTGTTTCTTGTTGCTTGCTGTGCCCAACTCTTCAGTAAATGTGAAATGCCATAACCTGGAAAAAACTAAATATAAAACATCATTAATGTTTTTTGTTCTTGTCTCCCCATGTTAACCTTCCCATTGTCTCCTCTGTCCTTCAGGAGTGGATATCCTCTATCGATTGGGGCTTACAGCTCGAAGCAGCACAGACAATCCTTACAAGAGGATAAGCTCGCCTTCGACTACTTTTACCACTGTTCCCTCACCTTTGAGCCTTCCTGTTTCTGGATATGGGGTATTACTCGACTCAAACGCCCTCTATGAGGCTCCAGCAGGCAGTCTGTTCCCGCCGGAGATTGGCGAGGAGTTTTCTGTTGTGGTCAGCCTGAGCTCCTGGCGAGCAAACAATGCTTTTCTTTTTAGTGTCAAAGATGGCAGGGACAGGCTGCGCTTTGGCATTCAGCTGCTGCCACGCAGAGTGGTGGTTTACACTGCAGAGAAAGCCCCCATCTACTTCACCTACAACTGGCAGGATGGGCGACAGCACCCTTTTGCTGTTGGTGTTCGTGCACGCTCAGTGTCCTTCTTTGCGGATTGTGGGGCAGTGCAGCAGCGGGAGCAGACCCTGGGGAGATCTCAGACACTGGGGGATTCTGGGGGTCTCTTCACTCTGGGGAGGATGAACTCCAAAGCGGCACCATTCTATGGTCGAGTCTGCCAACTAGATATTTATCCCTCAGCACAAGCTGCCGCGCACTACTGCAACTACCTTAAAACACAGTGCCGGCTGGCCGACACTTACCGATTGCCTTTGCCACATCCTGCTTCGGATATTGAGGCAAATGACCCTCCTTCTAACCCCTTGACAAAGTCCCTTGTTGGAGTAGCAGCTACCCACCATACCCCCATAAAAGCCACAGCAGCTTTTAAACTGTCCTCTGGTAGTTTGGTCACCCAGTATTCAACTCTGAGCCCATCAGTACAACCTCATCTGGGGGACCAGAGCCACATTTCCACATTGGATCCCCTTGCCCACTCCACCACATCCTCGCTTCAGCATGACAGCCCCACCTTAACCACCCTGAGTGAGCAAGCAGTTCTTGATCTCGCCTATAGCACAACTATCACCACTACCAAAAATGTGTTGGCTAAAGGGAGCAGCCCCCAGGGGGACACTGATCACTCTGAAAACAGCACAGAGGAAGAGAGCAGCTCCGGGAACCTTCAGACTCCAGATGCCACTCCAGGCCTGATTTCCCCAGTCAGGCAAAGTCGAGTGAAGGAAGGACTCAGGAACAACTCCATCGCCAGCTCCAGCGACTCTCGCTTAGTGCCCCAACAGACTCATCTGAGAGCCAATGGCACCACTTTGTATCGGGAGAATCAGGTGGACACCTCAGAACATCACGATCTGGATGGCAGCTATGATGACGTAGACATCGGAGGATATGATTATGGATATGAGGAGCCAGACTATTTCTATGACTACGAAGACTTCCGTGGCCCCAAAGGAGAGCCAGGTCCTCTGGTAAGTGACTGAATTTATGAATGACAAGCAGATCCATGAGTCAAAGAGTTGAGACACAAGTCAGTAGTCTGTACATGATCAAGAGGAAAATATAAATTAAATGTAATCAAAGCTAATTTATGGCCACTATTTGAATGCTATGTCAAATTTGGCTTTCTTACATACACCCCAGATATCTGAAAAAATATTTTGGCAGGGCGGTGTAGTGATGTAGAGGTGATGGCGTGTCCAAGCACTGTGCTTTTTTCATGTATCTACAAGTTGTTAAAATAACATTCCCTTGCTGAAATACTGCCAGACACTTTTGCTCCTATGTTAGGGACGATAAGACATCTGAAGGTTGGAGGTATATCTGGCAACAAAAATTTGCTGTCCATCCAGCCTTATGATGCAAGCAGGCTGTAAGGCTAGCGTTTCCTCTGAATCTGTTTTTAGAGCTCAGATGTTTAGGTATTTCTTATGTTTCCATGAGTGAGATGTGTCTAGTCTTTCTATCTGATCTGTTTCAACTTGGGAGTGAATGTGATGATGTAAGACGTCTGGACTCATCTACAAGTTTCCATAGTACTACCTCATCTATAAAGTGCCTACAGCACTGAGTTGTTGTAACTTATCTTCACGTCTCAGAGCCTGTGTTATACTGTACTGCGGTACGATACAGTCCAAGCCACAGGCCCTTTTCCAGTGGGTCACAATTCAGCAAGTATTGATAAATTAGCCAAAGTGCTTGTTATTTTAAGCTGTTATCTTAAAATTGTTTGTATGTCTTGGCTTCTCTGACCACTTTGATGCAGGCATGTTTAACTGCAGGGTTAACTGTAGGTCAGTGTCATGGTTTACTTCCTTTGGTGAAATACAAACAAGTGCAGTAACATGCTTACAAGCTGCTCCTGGTCTCAGTAGATGTTCCTTGATCAATAGTTCATAGGTGTTTTAGCACTTAAAGCACTTTTTTACATTGCTCACAAACTCACATTTCCAAATTTTTTTTGTCTGCCATAGAAGATGAAGAGTTTGTATATAACTTCTAATTGGCAGCCTCCCTGATGGTAAGACATTTTTGCAAAAACTGTGTATATGTACGGCCAAATCACAAGAGCAAAGTAAGGATGCACCAATATGACTGGATGACAGGTACTGAGAAGATGCAATACGATGTAGATCTCCAGTTTGAGTGTTACATCAATGAGTTTGAAGGCTTTTCAGGTGCAAAAACACGTCTTTATACAATGAGGCAAATTTTACAACAGTGTAAAATTATCAAAGCAACAGTGATTTTATGCATTGTCTTGGCTTAACAAGAGTAAAGTTATGCTGTTCGTGTTACAAAGTAATTAACCATGACTGTGTGATTTCACGTGTTTTGATTGGCCAGCACAGGTCACTGCAGGGTGAAAACTACATGCGATTATAACAATGCTTTAGTAAATCTGAACACTTCAAAAGGAGTGTGGAAGAGTGGACTTCAGTCAGTCATCATCCCCTTAATGCATTTCCCCTCTTGGTAATGTCTCAGTGACATGGTCTGTTATTAAGCTACCTACAGCAGACAGTTCAATGACCGCATGCTGCGTAACAATGGAGGGGGTATTATGATTCAGCTGAAGTTAATGTCACACAATGCAACAACTTCAAAAGATACCCTTCAACTTTCCAGAAAACGTACTCCTTGAATTG
The DNA here is from genome assembly GCA_036023655.1 of Nannoperca australis. NCBI lineage: Eukaryota > Metazoa > Chordata > Actinopteri > Centrarchiformes > Percichthyidae > Nannoperca > Nannoperca australis. The sequence goes on along the minus strand of JAVQJD010072191.1, from coordinate 9,374 downwards.
ACTCCACTGGAAAGATTTGACCCTTGTCTTGGCCACACAGATGAAGCTTTACTGCATGAATGCCTCGGTGTCTTAAGGCTCTGTTGTTGTGGCTAAGGCGGTGGTGTGCTCACATTTTCCATGTGTGGGAGTCTAGAGGAACAAACAGCTGTTTCTTTATTCATATCTCCCTCTGTGCCCATCTACTGCTCTGACGGGGGATGAGGATGCTCCAGAGCATCCCATTAGAATCTCTTGCTATAGCAACAATTCAGAATAGTAAATAAAAAATTACAATGTTTGAAAGTACTTAATATGGTACCTTTATAGTAGGATTGTTTTTTAGTGAAGATGGTTTTGAGGAGTAGCAGAACAGCCTTAAGAATAAATAACTTCCTTCACAAGAAGAGGATTCTTAATGACTCCTTAATGTTATCCAGTGATAGAGATTGACGTTCAAGCTAATCTTCAATCAATCTCTCCTTTCAAGTGAATTAATTTACTCTTGATAAACTGACATGCCCGTGCATTTTTAAGGAGGTGATGGCAGAATATGCTGGCAGCTATTATAATTAATCAGCAGCCTGAGTTACGTATGGAATAACCAATACATCAAAAACCTTCGTTACCCCCAGAGGCTGTGGTTATATGTTGCAGTGATGGTGGATATTGGAACCTGCAACAAAAAATGGGAAATTTTGTCCCACACCCTTCAACTATACATCAGTGTGATAATGAATATCTTTCTTACTCAATTTATACCCCCAATCAATTCACTGTACTGGACAATGCCTTCAATAAAGACCAGCATTTTAAAAGAATCAAGTTGAGCTCTCAATTTTCCAAACTTTATTCTTTTTTTGGTTATTTCTCTCCTACTCTTACAAGCCATGTAGTAAGATGTTTACATGGAAAGGTTTTACAGACCTGCTTACATCTAGCATCTTCCAGAACCTGACATGCAGTTGTTTTATTTGTTTCATGCGACCTTTGCACCATGAGGAAGGATTGTTAGCTTCATAGGCTGGTGGTGTCAGTTTAATCTCTAAAATGTAACTCGACCCGTCTGCTCTGACACTTCCTGATAGAGCTTTTTGTTGAAAATACTTGGCTCCTTTCTTTAAACTTCATAGCTCTTATATAAATATAGCACATACTGATCATTGCAGAGGCCTGGACAGTGAACTGCGTGTTATTGCTTGTCATTAACATACTCTATCTCTCTTTTTTCCCCCCTTACTCCTTCTCTCTGTCTCTTCCTGTCCCTCTGTCTCTCTGATTTAGGGTCCTCCTGGTCCCCCTGGTTTACCTGGTCCTCCAGGAAAAAGAGGTTCTCGGGTGAGTAACCTGCACAGAGGTGATGGTACACAGGCAGCATGCTGGAAAGTAGGTGTAGTCTATTGATCAGGAGGAGCATTTTGACCACTTCACTGTACGTAACAGTGAGAAACAATTAACAATTCATTCATCAGAATGAAGGCTCTTTGCTATCACAGTTTTTCTTTTTTTTTAAATCAATTTTGCAATTATGATTATGCAAACAACAACCTTGGGAGGTCAGTTTCTTTTAAAAAGTTAAATCAAAAATAGAGGATGCTTATTTTTTTCTCTTCATTCAGGAGTTCTTCATATGGTGAGGTCTGTATATGTGTCCCAGATAATAAGAACATAAATACCTTATGGGAAGTCATAAAATGAAAACAGAAAAGAGAAGAAAAGACAACTGTGTACAAACAGTGCTGTTTTCTTAGATATAAACTAAAGGTGCTGGCTTCTCTACAGGAGCCGTCATAGCACATAAAGTATTGTGAGTAAAAAGAGGTTAAGGTCAGGTTTATTGGCCTTTGTGTGAACTAGCTGATCAACAGCACTAACACATTCACTGAAGATGTAATCATTGTACTTCCATCTTTTGTTATGGCAGTCGGCAGGCACCGGCCATGTGTTTTTCCCAATTCACCATCACCATCCAGCTGCAACTGTTGGGAAAGAGGCGCTGATAGAGATGTTTGTGATTAGCTTGATTAAACTCAGGAACAAGCATTGCTTTGCAAAGGCTCATAACAATGAGATGGTTCGCTTTGAGGATGCAGGCAGCATTGTTTACTTCTCCACACAATTGAAGTGCAAAGGTTGAGTGACCGAACAGTTCCAGATGCAACCAGCAGCAGCGTCGGCACAGGCTGCGTCTCCACTCTGATCTCGAGACTACATTGTGTGCAACTGCCAAGGCTGTCATGATGCAATGCTGCGATCATGCCACAGGCCCTGGAGGCATCTTTAAACAGACCAAGACACATTTTACTAATTGGATATGTGTTAGAGGGAAGGTATAAATAGTTCACTCTTGATCTTTGCAGAAGCTTTATCCTGCAGAGCAACATCATCATCGCCAATTTAACTCTCGGAATGTAAATATCTACAGTCAGTGTTTATGGAAGGCAGCATGCAACAAAATCAACTTAATGCTTGATTACTTACAGTTTTCAACACCACATCAGACACTGACTCCAAATTATTGTGACAAATCATTGCTCATTTTCGTGAGAAAATGTGGTTAGAACGCGTTTATGTGCAGGAGCGTGGTTGTTTCTCTCTGCATATATTACATGTACGTGTGTGTGTGTGGGTGTGCATTCATAATTAAATGCTTATATTAGTTCATATTAACATACAGATGTATGTTTTGTTTCCTTTCCCCTCATGCCGGGGATTCAGAGCGAAAACATCCCAGCGTTAAAACAGTGTGGGGGGCTGTGTTGGTGGGGAACTGTTAATTAAGGGGCCGGTGAGACAATGAAAGACAATTCAGGAAGTTGTGGTAAAAGTTGAGCAAGGTTGAACCTTTTTTAGCTGGCAGCCCCGGCGTTGTTTTTCTGCTCTGGCACCACCACTGCCTCAACGGACCGGCTCCGTTCAAATCAATGAGACGGTTGTGTTTTTCACGCAGGGCTCAAGTCTGTCCGAATGCAGCCTTATGTTCTTTTGTATTTTAGCAGAGAGCACGACAGGCAGACTAGGAGGCAGGCAGATAGACAGGAAGACAGGGTGGTAGACAGTAAAACATGTCTCCTAGTTAAAGGCTTGGAAAGCACATAGCTGATACAGAACATACTCTTAACCCCATAGGCCAAGTCATAAAGTGGAGACAGAAGGAGGCTTGGAATCATTATGTGGTGGGAAGTTGAGGGTAGTGTGCAGTACTATGGTCGTGTCTGCAGTCTCAGCTTCTAATTGTTAACATTATCAGACTATGAGCCTATGAACCAGAGCACAGCACGGGCCTTTATCGTGGAAACAGACCAATTTACTTTAGAGGTTATTTTACTCTAAGCAGTCCCTGAAGTGCTGAGGTGGTGATTGATATAGTAATCAAGTACTGTATGAAGGAAAGGCTGCAGGGAATCTTTGAATTGCTGTTTTGTCATTTTGCAATAAAGCAAGTTTTTCACTGTTAAGCGTTTCCTGGACAAATACACATCACACCATGGTAATGCCCATAGAAATCGGTTGATTTTGTATGCAAGGTGGGCCTAAGTAAAACATTTGTATGTTTAAAGTTAAGACTCTTATCACACTTGATGCAATATTTAACAAAAACCTTAGAACAAAGGCGACTTTAAAGAATTAAGTTTCTATTCTTTAATTTTCTATGGGTAACATGCTTGTGTGGAATCCAGGCTCAGATCAGCTAAGTTGAAAATGACAGTGAGAGAGAGAGTGAGATGGAGAGAGGGAAATGCTTCTTCCTGGCTCTTGGCTGAAGTGCAGATAGAGCTTGGCCTGCAAGCAGCAGGGGTACAGATGTGCAGGAATGTAGTGTATTCTTGGTGTGTGTGTGTGTGTGTGTGTGTGCACATATGAACACACATCTAGTTGAAGGCACAAGTGTAGTAAGTATGTGTGGTTGTGCATTCATTGCATTCCTCTGATGTCCAAGGAATGACATTACATTGGTGCACTGAGAACAAACGTGATACAAAAACAATATTTATTGTAAGCACGTACAATACCAGGTTACCAGGGGTCTAGTAACCCTGGTTCTCTGAGAACTGAGTTAGGTATCTCGCCACGAGAAGCGCCTTCTGGCGTGACCCACTCCGGAAGCTCCACTACTGCCATGTCTTTCAGGAGACCTCCCCTCTTCATAACCACCTGTGGTCCCAAACACTGTATTCTCAAGCATATTTCTTCCACGTGCCCTAACACATGTGAGATACCTCTCTCAGATCTCAGAGAAACGGGTTACCCTGGTAACCAAATGTTCTCACTATGGGAGATTTGCCCTGCTCCCAGTTTGCATGCTAAGGTCTGAGTGCACCAAGGAAGTCATGTAAAGGCAGTTAAACGTACGTGTCTGTGTGGATGCCGAGCTTGTAGCGCACATAATGACAGCAGGGGCTCGCTGTTCCTCATTATGTCTGTGGGCCAGTCTGTGTACCGTTACAGAGCGAGTGAAAGCATGATTGGTCATGCCAGAATGCGCTTCCTGTGGTTTGATACTGAGGTACTCAAGGTTTGAAAAAGAACTATAGTATTCACTGATTCTAACTGTTTTCTTACACAAGATTACCTTTACTTTTATCTCTCTTTAGTTCTGATTGCTGCCGGATATTTAGCAGTTTTATGACTCACCTTAAAAAATGAGCTGTTGTTGTCAACAGCGTAGAGTAATTATATGTTGTGTTCTCTCTCTCTCTGTCTATCTATCTGTTCCAGGGTCCCACCGGTCCACATGGGAACCCAGGACAGCCTGGACCACCAGGACCCAAGGTGAGTGGCCTCCTCTCATTGTAGGGAGACGTAAACAGCTCCATGTGAGTGCCAGGCAGGGTTGTGGTTGGTATCTGTCTTTGGATGAGCCAGATGAGCTAGAACCAGGTCTTCTGAGCCCAAGACTCAGCCAGGATTGGTCATGGTCATGTATTTTTGTAATTCAGTGCTGCATGTGTTTTGCAGTTGAACTGCTGAGACAAAGGATTTTGTTATGAAATTCAAGAAAAGCGGAACAATTCCAGTCACATAAACACTTTGGGCTTTAACCACATGGGTGATTATATACAGTATGCATCAGGCTGCACCTAAAGTTAAAGTCATCAAAGTCATGCACTTTCATATTGCCTATAATTTCCCGTCAGAGAAATGGTGATAATTGTAATTGGGGCATTGTTTATAATGGCACAGTTGGTTGGATTTGGGAGTCATTATTGTATATTAGGACATTGTTTCTAACTCGAAGCCAAGTCTTTGACTCTTTTCTGATCAGTTTTTCTTGTATTGTTATTTGTAACCCAGATCCTCCGTGGTGGGCAAAACACCAATGTATTTCCCATTAACTATTATTTAGCCAGTCATCACATACAGACAAAATGCAGTTAAAACAGTTAGTTACTGCTAGCTGACAAGCTGGGACCTGTTGTTCCCTCCTGATGCACATGTGCGTTTGTGTGAGGGGGCGGGGGCTGAATGGGTCGGGTGCAGGATGGTGTGTGTGTAATGACAAAATTACCTGTAATGGTTGTAATCAGTATATCATTTTAAATCTAATATATTACATACTAGTCACCAACATCTAATGTTTAAAAATATATGTATATTTTAAGCCCTAACAAGACTCAAACCCACATAATGCATGTGCACTGAATTTGTCAAACCTCTCAGGCTCGGGTCGGTTTGGTCGGGACCTCTAGTGATGTCACCAGTTCACCGAATTAGCCCTTATATCCTGTGCACTCACTACTGTAGGTAAAGTTCTTATCAAATGGCAAATGGCATCAATTATAGCAGAGACTGAGGTGTTGTTCCCTGAAGAGCCAATCTCTGCTGCTCAGAGCGTTTGGAAGTGGGATTAAACCAGACACAGCCAGATGTAGGCAAGCGTGATAATAATGAGCCAGCGTGTTGTCACAGTGAAGCAGGAGACACCAACAGAGACAAGAGTGGTTGTTGGCCTAAATGACACACCCCTTAGCCTAGCTCGTTGTCCCCCTGGTTTTTCACCACAGAGCATAATCAGGCTAGGCCCGGCTCATTAGACATAACACTGACTTCATAAAAAGGCTAAAGAAAAGAAAGAATGCATTTTAAAATGTTGCATGGGCCCACATGTAAATAACACATTGTCAGAACTGAGCAAGGATGTGGGCAGCTCCATGCAGATGGCTGTGGTGACTGCGGTCCCGACACCATACACCATGCAGTCAGTGGGGGAACAGCTATAGGAGCAGAAACAAAGGATAAGTGGATTATCTATCCCTTGGTCTTTTTTCATGTGACACTTTTTGCTTGTAAGTGTACAGCTCTTCACCTGGATTTGTAGTTGGTACATACAGTATACAGCCAAAGACGAAACACATTTATGAAAGTACTCTTCATGAACTATGCTCTCTTTGCCTACCTCAGCCCACACATATAAAGAAAGGACTGTTCTGTTTCCTTTCTTGATTAGTCAGACAACACAGGGAGGGATCACCTCTGACCTTGCTTGGGATACTGTGCTATTGGTTATTATGAAATATGGGGCCGCCGTGTACACATACAACACCAACATCAGTGTAAGTAATACCACAGTGGCCTGTAGGTGAGTCATCCTCACACCCCCAATCACTTTGTGGAGGCGGAACAGGGATTAAGAGACTCTTTGTTTCAGTTTGGGAAAATATCTCCTGTTGAAATGTGTTTGGTTACCAGGACTTACACGGAGGAATATAGCCCCCGATGCTGAGCTTATAAATTGACATGTGTTTTAGGTCTGAAATGTAAGACTTAAAAGAGCCCTTCTGTTGGCTTCATGCTCTGCTGACTTTTGTTTTTTTTAAACAGAAAGGAACGCTGTTTTTTGCTGTCTTTGAATTTCTGTTCTTCCCCCACAAGCTGTTCTATGCCTCACTGGCTGTCAGTCAAAACTATGGAGATCCAAGGAGGTAATACCTGTTTGGAGCTGAGCTTTGAACCTGCTCAGGAAAATATATGTATCTTAAGGTGTCAAACAATGGCTTAGCACCTCACACCAGAACCACCTGACAATCTGAGATAATATAGCTCATATTCCGAAATCTATACCACACCTCATCACATGTACACAGCACATTTTTAAAATCTTTTCTTAATATCCAACTGCATTTTCATTTCTGTTCATTCAAGTTTTGAAGTGTACAGTGTAATGTATTATCTTGGCGGTTTCTCCTGCACCACTGGAATGTCTAACCAGCCAACCAGACCAGGAAACGTACAGTGTTGACAGCAACAAGTCAGATAATCGGATTGTTCTGAAATGATGTGGATGTCTCCTGACATTGCTGCTTTGGATTTCCATAACACCTCTGTAGATGCAGCTATCTATCTGGCAGTATGTTTGAGTTAAATGTTTGGACTTTAACCATAACATTACAATAGAAAATATTAAGCCTATGACCTTAATCAACATCAGTTTGGGAACAGAAACCCTGAGACTTCTGGCTGTTGAAATGTAAAATTACTATTCTTGTTGAAATGCACTCAACATCAGCTGCGTTCTGGCAGACTCGTTGACATATTCTCCGCCTTGTGGGAATTACACATGTGGTTCTGGAAGACGTAGAAACTGAGTGTGGTCCGGATCCTTAAAGCCATTTTGTACTTCATTTTCCAAGTGTCACTGCCTTGCCTGTGCAAAAATGTGGATGCCAAATTTGCAATGATTTCTACATCAGTCCATTAATATGAAGAATTGTACACAACTGGGAGTTTGGAAAGACAAAGTTTCCTCACACATACTCACAGATTCAGTGTCTGACTGTTATTGTAGAAGACACACTTCCCGCTTTAAAGCCTGCAGTGTCATGTATGGAACTAAACTTCAAACTCTTAAAAAAAAATATCAATGTAACTTTAACTTCACCCACAGATTTCTAATAGGACATTTTGAGGTTAGTAACTTTTACACCCACATTCATTTTGTCCGTTTTTTGGAGCCGCAATATCCCAGTTTGAACAGAAGTGTGGTAAACACCACAGCTAGCAGCTTAATTGTCCTTACGTCATCTCATGGAAGAAGACGTGTTTGTAGAAATGTTTGGGATCTTTCCTGTTGACTTCAGTACAGTTGAATATATTTTTGGTGCTAGCATCTTGCTGCCATTAGAGAAACTGCATCTTGAGGCGTCTCCACATTGTCTTCTAGACAAAGCCACTGTTTTGGCTGCTTGGTTGTAGCCATAATACAGAAAGCCTTTAGTGCAACTGAAATATGCTTTCTTTACCAACAAACTCACATGCAATCTCATTTATCTTATAATTTTATGGTATTTTTTTTTTGTCGTAAATATCTGGGAATAAAGTCATAATCTTATTGATATTGTAAATTTATCAAAGCAAATCCCCTGCATTATTATGTTGTGCATTACTGGTTTTGTGAACTTACTTTATGCTTTCCATGGAGCAACAATCTGTAATTTGTACAGTTACAGTTCATGCAGTGAGTTTATGGTTAAATCAGTCTACATTTTGAGAGCGAGGAAACATCTAAATTCCTCCTGCTTACTTTACATCCTTACTCACAATTCTGTTACTTCTCAAAATATATATTATATTTCAGTTATTTTAATAGAATAACGAGCTCAAAAATTGGTAACATCAATTTATGCGAAGGACATTCATGACTGTATTCAGACATCATTAAAACAAATTATAATAATAAGATCAGGACTTAAAAAAATCAACATAATTTATAACCTGTGCTGCCAGTAAATGATCTATGGGAAATTCATTTGAGTTGCTTAAGGCGCACTTACCCTGTGACCCTGTTTCTGTTCTAGGGTTCAAAGGGAGACCCCGGGCTGTCTCCAGGCCAGGCGCCACCAGGAGAGAAAGTAAGAAATCTTTTTTTTTCTCTTTTGCTCTTGGTCTCTTTAGCATGCATCTCTCTTTTGTTCATCCCTGTCTGTCACATAGCTTTTACGTCTTTGACAGTGATGCTTGTCTGGAGACATTTGACCCGAGCTGGTACTTGAACTTCCGGTCTTTGCAACATCCGTCCTTACTTAGACCTCACAGGCTCTGCTAACTGACCTCTCTGCTCCTAATTTCCCCTGTCAATAATTTGAGCAAAACACTTTGAAAATGATCCAAAAATGTTGGTTCATATAATCAGATAATACAGTATACACTTTTTTATGAGTTATTAAAATAATTCAACAAATCTGCACATGGTGAGTAACTAATGGATAGATAGTGATAGATAGAAAGTTTTATAGTGCTTGATCAGTGAGAGTTGAGAGTCTGGTTTTCCTCATCCCATTTGAATTAATTTAGTATCGTCCTCTTAAACCCCCGGGGGGGGGGGGGGGGGCCGGGGGGGGGGGGGGGGGGGGGGGGGGGGGGGGGGGGGGCGGGGGGCGCGGGCGCGGGGGGCGGGG
>JAVQJD010072181.1:0-12989 GCA_036023655.1 Nannoperca australis | reverse complement strand
GTGTGTGTGTGTGTGTGTGTGTGTGTGTGTGTGTGTGTGTGTGTGTGTGTGTGTGTGTGTGTGTGTGTGTGTGTGTGTGTGTGTGTGTGTGTGTGTGTGTGTGTGCAGGTACTTCAAGTCTCACACACTTCTTGTGGAGCAGCGGATAGAGAAAGACAAACTGCCAGAGGTGGTGAGAGACTCTGACGCTGCACTCAGGTACCTGTTCCTCCACGCTCGCCGGGACGCTGAACACTATAGGGTTACTGCACTTTCCTGTTGCATTATGGGTGTTTAGCTGTTGTGATTTTTCGTCGTGTTTTCTGATGCTGTTTGATATTTGAGTGCATTTGTAATTGTTTGTAAAAAAGAAAAAACAGGCCTTTAATTACACTTCTTATCCTTTTAATAAACAATGTATTTGTTCCACGTTAATGACGTGTGCTAACAGAAGAGTACCAGCTGTCTCCCATCAACGTGTCTCTTCCTGTGTGATGGTTTCAGGGAAGGCTTTGAGCAGTTCTTTGACCGCCTGCAGCAGCACAACGTGCCTGTCTTCATCTTCTCCGCCGGCCTGGGCGACGTCCTGGAGGAAATCATCCGCCAAGCCGGGGTCTACCACCCCAACGTCAAGGTCGTCTCCAACTTCATGGACTTCGACGACAATGTGAGTCCCTCAGGAAAGACACTGTCCTCTGTTTGCTCTGCTTGTGTTGCAGCTTGACACGCAGCGGCTCACCCTGCTGATGGGATCTGCTCTTCATCTCACAGGGCGTCCTGAAGGGTTTCAAAGGCGAGCTGATCCACGTGTACAACAAACACGACGGCGCCCTGAGGAACACGGAGTACTTCAAACAGGTGAAGGAATACAGCAACATCATCCTGATGGGTGACTCGCTGGGCGACCTCAGCATGGCCGACGGCGTGCCCAACGTGGAGAACATCCTCAAGATCGGCTTCCTGAACGACAAGGTACAGCCGTGACCCGAAGCGCACGCACAATGTCACAGTCTCAGATGATGTCATCCATTAGCTGTTTGAACTAGTTTGGCTCATACACTTGGATGATGGTGTACGTTGCCAGATTCTCTCCCACGTTATATTAAGAAGTATTTATGAACCATTATGTGATGACCTGTGTCCTGGTGGGTGAAATCACATCCATCTGCAACCTGTACAGTTCGTCAGTGCTCAGTAAACATTGTTTGTGCGCTACTTGTTTTCCGCTGGAGATTCATGACATGAACTGTGAAGCCGCTCCTGACGCTTTCCCTCTGGTCTCACTCTGCAGGTGGAAGAGCGATTGGACAAATACCTGGACTCTTATGACATCGTCCTGGTGAAGGACGAGACCCTGGAGGTGCCCAACGCCATCCTCCAGAAGGTTCTATAACTCCACCCCCACCCAGTCCACTCCGCTCCTCCCATCAGCCCCTTCTAGCCATGGGCCTGTCAGACTTAAACCTGTGTCACTGGTACACACTGGTCACTGTTTAACCCCTCCTCTATCCCCCCCCCCCCCCTGTAAAAGCTTTTTAAGAAGACGTTTTACATTTCCTGAATGAACAGTTTTAACGCCCACACAGCAGCGTCCGCCTGTCTCTGCTGTGGATAAAAAGAGAGATACTAAAAACCCCCACGAACTCTCCCTCCATCTTTATCATTTGCACATTCTGTTCATGGGGTTATTTTTTAAAGCAGGCTTTGTCTCTGGAGCTATCCCAGCATGCATGGCACCTCGGTTACTCTAGTTATGTGACTCAGGTGTTCGTCGTGGAAGTCATTCAGTACATCATTTAAATCTAATTACAACAAATTCAAATGTGTTGCAGCAATGTAATGAGCACTGACACAGCATTCGTTTGAGGGGGAAAAGAAGGATTCAGATTGTCAACATGAAACCAGGATGATCAGAGGGAACGCACTTTAAATTGTGCGTACGGGGGATTGATTCTGATTTGTGCACAGAAAAGCTTTTTCTTTTTTTTTAAACCTTATCATATCAACACACAGGTGAAGCTCTTTGCTTTTGAAACACTCACGGCTAATGCCCTTTTTAATTGGTGAGCTTCTCTGCAACAGTAGCGCGTTCTCCATGCCAGTGTTTAAGGTTAAAGAGGTATTACGTAATATGAAAGATGACTTCTAGTGGTCATCAGCAGGATTTACAACTGTACAATCCCCTTGAACCAAAGAAACATTGTAAAATGACTATATATCAGAGTTAAATTCACAGTTTGAGTAAACAGAAGGAAGCACGCTGCTGCCTGCGGCTCAGTTAAACCCAGCAGAAGACTTCTCACCTCTACAATATTCATGTTTGTTTTTTGGAGACGTTCAAATCTAAAACGTTGTGTTGAATGTTCTCTTTGACTTTGTCTTTTAAATGTGCTGCTATCACCTGCATGTTGCCTTTTCTTGTCGTTTAGTTTGTCAAACAATATATATATAGATATACATAATGAATAAAAAGGGGAATAATGTCATACTGTATATGTGGGTCATGAAAATGTATATTGTTTCGCTGCATTTGAAGAGATCTCTAAAAGGAATCGCCCCGTGTGTTGTATTTTTATAAGCTGATGGCTTTGTCTTTTCTTTGATGGTGTGATTTGAAAATGCAATAAAATGTCATTTTGTGAGCTGTGAGGACAGAAATCTGGAGTCACATGGACACAACAACCTGTGCATACGTGTGAAGACGTCAATGCAAAGGATTCTTTAGAAATGCACCATATACAATTACATATAGATCCATATCACCTAGAACAGGAAGAGGACGGCTTCCACACAGACCCAGTAGCATAATAGTAATGCATCATATTAAGTTTATTATGTTTTCAATGTAAAATCTGAAACTTAATAGAGTTACTCAAGCTGTCAGATAAATATAGTGAACCAAAAGTGCACTATTTCTGTCTGTGACTTTAGGCCAAGTAAGAAAGTCCCTAAAATGGAAAGTACAACGTTCAATAAGGTGTTTGTATTTGAAGTACTTTTACCAATATTTACATTAATCGATGAGATGATGTTGATGTGTGCATGCATGAGGCTGACGTCCAGTGATGTTACGTTAACTGCTGGTTTGCTTGGATGGGATGAAAAAGCATCACTCTCAGTTTGAAGCTGATGAGACTGAGTTTGGCTGTTGGTGCATGTTTGGTTGCAGAGTCATAAACGTCCGGCAGATGGCGACACGAAGACAATTTGAACAAGTCTGGAAACTTGTGAGTCTGACCAACGTGGCATCCTGTGCAGTCTGGAACTGTAGGTTTGTCTTGGGAAGTGTGGCTCGTTGGTCTAGGGGTATGATTCTCGCTTAGGGTGCGAGAGGTCCCGGGTTCAAATCCCGGACGAGCCCTTCTTTATTGTGTCTGAAATAACTGAATTCCTCTTTTTAATACCAACTGAAGCATCTTTAAGAGTTAGTTTCTCTGAAAGCTTCCGTATCCACTAATATGGAAGTGAAAAAATACCCAGTTTTGTCTACATTTAGACTGCAATCTCTGAGCCACTTATCTATTTTTGAAATGAATCCAGTGTGGTGCCATGACATACATATCTCTTGCACTATTCCATAACACTGACTAACTAACATGAGGCTTTCATGTGAATGTAAGTGCAGTACTTTAACCTCTCGCCTTTAGTGACAAAAAAAGAGGATGCTCTTCTGCAGGCTTGACACGAACTGAGTCTGATGCAGTACAACTATGCGCCTGTAGATAGCGCTCCGCCACCATGTAAAGTAGTGCCTTGTAGTTCAGAGGGGAACAGTGATATGCAGTCAACGTGGCATAAACAGTTATCACTGAAATCCTTGGTTGAAATTTACAGTATAAGTGGCTCGTTGGTCTAGGGTTATGATTCTCGCTTAGGGTGCGAGAGGTCCCGGGTTCAAATCCCGGACGAGCCCTCAGTTTTTCAATACCAAGAACTAAACATATAATTAAACAAGACAACGTGTAAAAACCTCTTGTGCAGTTACATCCTGAACGAAGTATTTCATGCACACAAATCTGTCTCTCCCAGTTAATGTTCTTCAGTAAAATATAATATACCGTCTATGCTTTATTTAGTATCATGCTTTTGTTTGAACTACATTCAATATACACCATACTCAAATGTTTCACCATACAGTTTTTTTGTCATAAAGTTAAGAGTTTGTCTGTGGTACTGTATACTCACACTCCTGTGGCAATAATCAATTAATTTCGTTATCATGACTTTTAAGAAAATATAAAATAAGATATAACTTTACTCTTTAAATGATTGTGCCAGAGATTGCTCAAAAATTACAATCGCATAAGAATAAAAACAATCGAGTAATAATAAGTGTACACCAGTGCACTATATATAGAATAAAAATAAACACAAGATACATTTAGTATAATAAATAAACTAACTTAGAAAATAAATATTACACATGAAATTGAAAAGTAATATTAGCAATGCTATTGAAAAGTAATAAAAAGTAATGTTGAACATATTTACATATGAATTAATATTAATAGAGAATTTAATTGAGCCAACATATGGCAGTATCGCATGTTTAATCAAAAACATCTACAACTGTTACAAAAAGTAACGTTAGAGTAAATCAATGATTGAGATAAGGCCATAGACCCAGTCTGTAGTCCAAAAACTCCATTTCCCACCAGCCCATCTACTTCCACTACTTCCGTTCCTGCGCACAACCGCTCGGCTTGTCCGTTGAGCGTCAGTGCCATGACAACAGGACGATGGCTGCAAGCAAGAGGCTGAGAAATGTGATTTTCGTGTGAACGAGGAGTAACAAACCATCGGCTTTTACGGATTGTGTCGTGTACGTGAAGGTAAGAAAAGCCCGGGAACACACCTGGATGTGTTTTTGTTCAGCGGACAGGCCGTGAACACAGCAGCGACACAGCTAGCTAGTTATTATCCAGGTAACTTGGAGAGCTAGCTAATTAGCCCGCTAAGCTAAAGTTAATTCAGCCGGCTTGACGTTAGCTGCAGGCTAACTTAGCTTTGCAGTAACGGACTTAACACATCTCCTGAAGGCGTGTAGGATTAATTTACATTAATTTAATTAATTTACTTTTGTTGCTCATTGATAGAGGGCGTATTTACCAATACACGAGTCCTCCTGGGTGTAAAACTATAAACCTACAGGTGTCTGGTCACGTGCTAATAAAGCCCAAGAGTAGACAAAGTTGAATAGCAACCGACGACAACAACAACTATCTCACTCGTTCATTTCTCTGTCTCTTTGCTGTGTGTTGAACTGAGTCTGTACTGGAGGAAACTCCTCCTTACTCTTACCAAGTGTTGAACACATGTTTAAATCTACAAAGTACATAAAAGGCCAGTTTTCTCCCTGAAAATGCTGAAAATGACAGCTCCAGTCTGACTTCTCATTACCATCTAATTGTGTAATCTAAATGTCTACATAAAACGATATTGGTCAGCAGCAACACCCCCATCCCAGCAGGGGACCGACCCCTAAAGAACAAGGACACACTTGGTTGCTTTGAGTGAATTAAAACATTTCTACCGGTGTTCGTTGATACAAATTTTACAGCTAACTGATTTAAACTGGATAGAATAAGTTACAAAAGTGCAGGGTGGTGTGCAACAGGTTGTTACCCAAAGCCAAGCAGACAGTCACGGGATGATACTGTAAGAAATAAAGTTGTAATAATAAGCGAGTACTGGCGGACAGGTACCTGTAGTGTAGCAGCTAACAATCTAATAAGCAAACAGCTCTTTGCTCTTGTGAATGCAGCAGATTTTTGGTATTTTATTTCATTTGTTAAGTGTGTTCATTTTCAGGTTTAATAATAAAATAAATCTCTGTTCTTCCTTTCAAACGTGAATCCTTTCTGACATGTCTTGGTGTAGAAGGTGTAATATTGTGTGTGACACTCTCTGGATTAGCTGCCCGTTCCACCTGCTCAGCACTTAGCAAGTAGAAAAGCTGCTTGCCCCCACCTACCCTACACCTGTCCTCACTCCCCACCTTCACACGCAGAATCCTGGGGTCATGTGACTGGCGTTCTGGTCAGCTATTGGTTGCAGGCTGCACAGTGGTCCAAGCTGTCATCCTGCCAATGGCTTGAGCTCCACCGTTCTGGTCTTACTGATTATCCAGTGTTGTTGTGGTGAGCAGGAGGTTGTTAGTTTGATTCTGTGCCAGCAGGTGAACAGGAGATAATAATGTGTGCAAAAAATCCTTTTATTAAATATGTGTTTTAGCAATGAACCTGTTCTTTTTGATACGTGTGTTTCTTTGTCCATCTGTTAGCCGATCAGTAGTTTATCTAAAATATTACTGCACATTATGAATTGTGAGGACTATATTTCATTGAAAAGTGACACCACAAATGACTATTTTGACCTGTCTACATCACGTTCTCAGCAGAAGAGATCTTACCCTTTCTCTCTGTCCAATCAGAGGCGGCATGTCTCTGTTCAAGGCCCGGGATTGGTGGTCGGCAGCGCTCGGCGAGGGGGAGGAGTTTGACCAGGGATGCCTATGTGTCGGAGACGTGGACAACAGTGGCACCGGACATGGTCAGTACATAGTGAGGAAGTGACACACCTCATGCTGGTTTTAGTTAAATGTTACAGTCAACAAGTAGCAGTAGGTGACAGGCTCATATCTACACACCCATAGTTAAAGTGATTGGGTATCGAGATTACTGTCGGCCTGCACCATAGTGACAGTGACCTTAAACCAATGAAACAAAAGAGTGTAAGCATAAAGGAAGTTTGCTTTGATTAGTTTCTATACTGCGACATGCTAGCACTTGTTGATTCCTCATTTTGTGAATCTGAAATATTCTCAGCAGCAGTCTGGCCACTTCCACCCGCACTTTTAACTGAATTGTCCTCTGCGATGATAACTTTGTAGACAAGGTGGTGGTGGGCAGCTACATGGGGATGCTGCGAATATTCTCCCCACATGCCAATAAGTCCAGCGAGGGAGTTCCAGTGGAAGCCCAGCTCCTGGAAGTCCAGCTTCACAACGCCATCATCCAGGTGGAAGTGGGCAAGTTTGTCTCGTAAGTAGACCTCACCAGCCTGGGACGAAAAACTGTGACACAGTTAATGCAGTTTATGGTTAGACAGAACGTACACTGCAGATGTCAAATTAAACATCTGAAAATTTTTATTCTGATTTGTAGTAAATTGAAAGTCGGACTTTGTGAGTGACACTATTTTCAGGTCAGCTAGATGGATTAGATATTTAGACACTAATGAATAAACTGTTAGTTTCAGTCTGAACGCAGTGCCACAGATCTCGGCTCTAACACCAGGATCATTGATGGTGTTGCTAATCTCTCTCTGCCCCCCCCCCTCCCCCGCCTCCCCTGCCCTGTTGGCTGCCTTCCTGTTTGTGAGGACTTCCCCTGTGTTAGTGTTTTGTAGGTTAAATTGGCATTAGCCTAATGTCCTCTGTCAGGAAGAAACCTTAAATCACAGATGCAGAGCTCTGCCTTATTGACAGATTACACTCTTCCAAAGAACTGACGGCACAAAGCGGGTGAAGACTGCAAAGGAAATGTACACATCAGACCATTGAGTGCTGCAACTAGTGCATAACTTATTATTTTCTTCTCCTACGAACACTTCACAACCTAAACAATTTACAGTTAAAAAACAGCGAAAAAGACCAAAAAGTCGAATTCCCTGGCTTTCACACCTGCGCTTCTTACTGCTGGTGGTTTCTAATTGTTTGTGGCACTGGAATTTAATTCTATCTACTGTTCTACAGTCAGTCTGTATAAGAGCATCATCTCAACGAAATGTCATGTAAAAGAAGAAGAATGTAATATAGAATATAAAAGATGCATTGAGTTAAAGGGTAGCTGGTATTTTTAAACAGATTCTAAATGACAAATAGTTACCAAATGTTTTTTTGTCTCGTTCTATATCTTAATTGCGAGAGGTTGAGTTGTTGCAGGAAGATCTGTATACTCTGGCTCAAATAAACAGGGATGGCCATCGAATTCAAATGCATCATCTACGTCACGAAAATCAACTAAATATTCTGTCTAGCACTTTCTGTCCAACTCTGACTCTCGCTTCCATGTTGTCTTCCTCACCTCTCGTGAGGTTTCAGCGAGATTTCTGTTTAACAAAAAGAATCTTACTCTTAATAATCTGAGCCAGAGTCAGTGGTGAGAACAAGTACTTTTAGTGGTCATTTCGACCCTGAAATGTGTAAAAAAAAAAAACAGGTTTAGAAACGACAGAGTTTCCCTTTAATGCTCATATTTAAAAAGGCTTGTTGTTAGCGAGGAGGTCAGGGGTCATCGTTGGAGAGGACACAGAGCTGTTGATGGACAGATTGGCCTGCTGCAGGAATTGGACCATTGGGTTTTAGATTACAGGACAGCTACTATGTGCACTGTGGCCTGACATGATATGTGTGCTTTTGCCCAGGAATGAATCAAAGATCTTTCTTTAACTTTATGTCATGGCCTTCTGTGAATTATAAGCATTTGTAGTAAAGCTTATAATATAGCCTTCCATTAAACTCCCAGGGAGAAACACCCATTCATAAGTCACCACGCCACTTTCTCATTCATAGAAAAACCACCCCAACTGCTACTCACCACTACATTAAGTCTTTTTCTTCCCCTGCGATGCATGCTAACCCACAACCACCCTGTCAGGAGTTTCTCTCCCTCGTCATGATTTACCACGCTCTATCAGCCACCCAGCGGTCCAAACATAGCTCACAATGCCAGGCTAACCACTGAGTTGCTAGCATAGCTGTCGGAGCCACAGGGCCCCATCCTGCTTTGTTGTTGCACTGCATAATTGGATATTAAGATCTGACCCCCTCAGAGTCGAGGTCGAGCCAAATGTTCAAATGCCTCCAGTAAAAGGCACGAAGATGATTAAGTGATCCCTCACAGCCAAAACCATTTGGACAGTGGGAGGAAAGGGACGATGTGGGCTGAGAGGGTAGATGTGATATGTTAGTTTATCCAGCTTAAAGTGGATATGTGGAACACACTGAACATTGTGCCCTTCTGTAACACACATTTTTGTAGCTTTTTGAAACCTGTGTGAGCTTCAGGGATCCAGTGAAATATGTTTTTGTTAGTATATGTTTAGTATAATCACCTGAAAATAAGAATTGTGTTTTCGTTACCTTGAAATGAGCCCTTTATATCTACAGAGGGAGCGGGTCGTCTTCCAAGGAGCTCACCATGTTGCACCGCCATGTTTGTACAGTAGCCCAGAACGGACAAACCAAACACTGACTAGAGAACGTTCGCAACAGAGGATATAATTGTTGGTCTGTTTTGCAAACTGGACTTTCTGGGGTGTATCGTTCCACTGGTACCATAACATCACACCCATACAGGTGTGTACCGGTCTGGACACCCGGTAAAGGCGACAGATGAACCTCACATTATGAAACGGTATGTTAGAGCCAGATGAGCAACCAAAGGCAGCTTCACCACGTTCGACCCAACACGTGTATACAGTTTAAGAGGGGTTCACTCCCAGTTTACGGTTCTCAGGTTCCTGTACCCTTATAATGAGTATTTACCATGAATCCCCTCTTCTCTGCCAGTGTGTTGTGCAGCTGAGGAGGACATTATGAGTGTGGGGTAGAAGAAAAGCAAACAGTGATGCAAAGTCTGCGGTGAGAGAGTGTGCACTCGGTTCTTCAAGCACATGTGCCTCTATCTACTAACCCACACAAGGCACTGACCTCCTAACACCGGCTGCCTCACATTAGCCATTTTATCCCATCACTTTACCTCCCATCGTCTTACTGTGGGTGCACAGAAAGCTTCCGGAGAGCCAGGTTTCTGGGAACAGCTCTGGTGGTTTCCCACATCATCACGTTGGAAGCAGAATGCAGCACAAGTCTGTTTGGACGACGTCGTGTTTAGTTACCTGTGGTTTTCGGCGCAGCATTTTTCAGAGCCTGGTGGGCATTTTGGAAGCCCGACAGAGAACATGTTGTAAATATTGTCAGGGCAGACCGAGGTGGGCAGATGGTGAAAGGTTTTGTTGCAGCGCCGGCTTGAGTGGTTTTCCAAGGAAGAAAAAACCCTTGTGGCATCCAGTTTTTCTCTTCGCTTGTTGTTCTTCTCTCAACAAACATTACAACAGCGGTTGAAAGTTAGTAAGACAGCATCTGCTCTTGGTCCAGAAAGAGGACAGATTCCTTCTCTGTGGGTTTGTGGAAAAGTAAATCTGAGATCAGCATCGCTGAGACCATCACCTAACCCTCAACCATGGCCCATGTTTATAAAAGCCACCAGCTGTTACACTCATTATTTTAGTATGTATGAGTTCAAATATGAATGGATACCATACCACCCTTGAGAACACGGGTTCAACCACAGTGGCAGGATGCGTCTGCCCTGCTGAGGTGCCTCTGAGCAAGGAACTATTCTGTGGACTTTGTTTTTTTAAATTTGACAGCTGCTTGGCTCTGTTCACAACGTCTGTATGCAACATAATGACCTGGAAAATCCATCAGGAAATTGAGGCTACAGCAGACATAGTTTATCACATTAGTGAGCATCAGCGTTGCTGTTGTCAGTGATGATTCTGTTGTGTAACCGGGTATCGTTTGTTCTCTCAGGTGTTCAGAGCTTCTTCATCTGGCTGTTCTTCACCCCAGGAAGCTGTCAGTCTACTCTGTTTCAGGTAACACACACAAACATGAACGCAAGTAAGCAGCCAAATGTTTATTTGTACCTCTGTACTCACCTTCAAAACAGCATATATCCTTCTGATCTGTGTGTGTGTCTGTGTGTGTGTGTGCAGGCACTGCAGGGAACGTGGAGCACGGTGACCAGTACCAGATCAAACTGGTTTACGAACACAACCTGCAGAGAACAGCCTGCAACATGACCTACGGCAGCTTTGGAGGGGTCACAGGTACGACATTTTCAATACTTTTTCTGAACGGGCTAATCTAGATCCATGCACACAGATTTTTGCAACCAGGGTCTGATGCTGACAGCACCTCTCTGACAGCAGTTCCACACACAAACACACACACACACACACACACAGAACAGTGGATGGTACACACTACATTTTATCAGCCGTGAGTGAGCGTGTGCATGCTGTTGTACAGTTTGTGATGACCAAGTTGAGTTTTAAACCTTGGAAGTGAGGACATTTTTGCAAAGTTCGGCCGGTCCTCACTTTTAGGGTTAGAGAATTAGGTTTAGGTTCAGTTTAGGGTGAGGGTCGCGGTTTGGCATTTAGTTGTGATGTTTAAGGCTTTAGTTGCCAGGAAACGCATAATGTCAGAGAGTGAGAGAGTCCTTACAAGTATACAAGTACAAACCTCTGTGTGTGTGTGTGTGTGTGTGTGTGTGTGTGTGTCTGTGTGTGTCTGTGTGTGTCTGTGTGTGTCTGTGTGTGTCTGTGTGTGTCTGTGTGTGTGTGTCTTGGCAAAAGTGGTCATTGGCAGCACTGGACAAATACATAAAACTATAAAAGTCTCTAAGAGGAGCAAAGGACGGAAAGAGAGAGAGAGAGAGAGAGAGAGAGATCATGTAGCTTCTCTCTCTCCACTCAATTGAGCTTTTGGAAAAACCAAGTAGGGGAAAGCCCTTGAGTAGTCCGCGTCCAACAAAAACACACACACACACACACACACGGGGAACCCCCTTTAAAGCTGAGAAAATGGCATTTCCAAATAAAGGCTGTATTGTCAAGGTGTGTGTGTGTTTGTGTGTATGTGCACAGACTCTGTGGCCTGCTATGATGGATCCGTCATTCACTCCATGTTTACAGACTGTGTGTGTGTGTGTGTGTGTGTGTGTGTTTGATTGATATAAAGAACATTGTGGGCTCATTAAAACCAATACCTTGGCCTGTGCTGAATGCACGTGCTCACTTGGTACCATGAACCCGTAAGTGTGTCTGTCTGTTTCCACGTGCTGTTTTCTGGTAATACCAAACTGTACAGCAGGGTTTTGGAGATCACTCTCCAACAAACACACACACACGCACACGCAGTCCTGACACATACAGGCACACACAGGTTTGACTTAAATGTATACAAATGCAGTACACACACACACACACACACATATATATATATATTGGTACACTCTCCTCCTCCTCCTCTCCTCTAATTGATGTCATCCTCTCTCCTCCTCCTCCTCCCTGTTGTCACCACTAGATGGCAGTGCAGGTCCTGGAATCGCAGTGAACTCACCTTCCCTTTTTACTGGCCCCTCAAAGAGAGAGGTCAGAGTTCAGCTGCAAACCTTGAACCTGGTAGTGATTCATCGTCTACCTTAACGATATCTAATTCTATAGATTCATCTCACAACCACTGCTTTAACGTATACCTTTTCCCCTGCATACAGTGTATTTATGCATTTCTTATAAGTATGTTGTAGTGATGAAAATATAATTTGTATAAAAACCTTTCTCATATTGCAATGTTTTTCTTTTTGCTGCTGCAGTGTTTTAGCTTCACATCCAGAATTACAGTGAAACAATCTTTGACGTAAATACACATTTGATTTGACATCGCTGATACAGAAGAGGTCGCTTCATCTGTCTCGTCAAGGTCAGATGAGTTGTTTGGGATAATCTGAGAGTATTTGTGTCTTTTTGAGCTTTTCTCACAGTTTACATGAAAATGAGCTGATCTCACGGTTGATTGGCTGATTGAACGCGTGCACACACACACACACACACACACACACACACACACACAATGATTTGCAGACACATGCAAAAGTCATTAAAAAATACAGAAATATATATCCACAAAGAAACACACATGCAAGCACACCTGTTTAGTACAGAGTGATGCTCACATAGCTCTGAAGCCAATGTCCGAATTTGCAGATGTGTGTGTGTGCGTGTGTGTGTGCGCGCGCGCGCGTGTGTGTGTTTCTTCAACAGACAGCGTGTGAAAGCTCTCCAATGTTCAAAGTGTGTGTTTGGATTTGGAAATCCTTGAGTGTGTGTGGGAGAGTATTTTTGCAAGTCTGCTCTTACGTGTGTGTGTGTGTGTG
>JAVQJD010072177.1:0-34287 GCA_036023655.1 Nannoperca australis | reverse complement strand
CTCTCTCTCTCTCTCTCTCTCTCTCTCTCTCTCTCTCTCTCTCTCTCTCTCTCAGCATGGGAAGTCTTGTTTCATAGTAAAAGAACAGACTGTGCACAATAAAGAGATAACAAATCAGCAGGAAATAGTGCTGGGTCTGCAATTAGTGTTTGGGTCAAAGTTCTGATTAATCCCTGATGTGTGAGTGTGTGCATGTGTAGCATTTGTGTGCAGAAGTGATCGCACAGCCAGGTCAATGGCTGTACCAATACGTAATGAATTGTGTGAATGTGTGTGTGTGAGTCTGAGTGTGTCGTGTGAGTGGGAGATTAAAGTGTGTGCATGTGCATCAGAATGCCACTTCACTGCTGTGTGGGTACTAACCTGCCACAGTGATTAAACATGCACAAACACACACACAACAGTTACACTTTGTAACCAAACGTGTGGACACCTGAATATTACACCCATTTGTGATTGTTGAAAACCATGGGCGTTAACAGCCTCTACTCTTCAGGGAAGGCTGTCTACTAGATTTTGGAACTTGGCTGCAGGAATTTGCTCCAAACCTTGAACAAGGGCCCTTCGATGGTGAAACAAGAAAGGGCCTTCTTTAAACTTGTGCCACAAAGTTGGAATCAAACTATTGTCTAAAATATCATTGTATGCTGTAGCATTACAATTCCCCTTAATTGGAACAAAATGGCCTAGCCCAAACCATGATAAACAGCCCTAAAAGTATGTGGAGAGGGGTGTAACATGCATATATTATTGTGAATTAAAGCATTGGTCAGGGTGATGAAAGAGGGCAGAGAGGTTTGCTACTGACGCTGCACAGTCAGACAACCACCTGTTCCAGAAATTGTCCCCTGGGCAACAGAGTGACTGTCAGGACAAAGAAAACCAACCAGAAAGGACATGTTGACCTCCCCTGCATTCAAGGTAGTGTGTTTCTGCCAGTGTACCCTGCAGGATGGTCAACAAGTTTGAATGTCTTAACTGACTTAATATGTTAAGACCACTGGTGAAAGAAATATTCACATATTTTATTAAAGTAAAAGTAGCTCAATGCAAAAGTAGTACATTTGAAATGCAAAATTATCAAATAAAATGATTATCTGTAATCTGTAAGGAGTCGGTTGTTAACATTCACTTCTAAGGCTCTTTTTAGCTTTCTTCAGCTTCTTGTTTTGGTTTCATGGCCAAAAGCTCTGATAAACAGACTATATGCAAGGCCTACCTATCACTACTGGCTAAATGCTCCACTTTTTACACCAGCTAGTAAAGACAGATATTTCCCTTTTATTACAGAGCTATGATGGAAGTGGATGTTGGACTTAATTCGTTAGGGTGGCAGCAAAAACAACTCCATGTAAATGCTATTGTTGCTAAGCGTGTGCTAAACATATTACCAGACAACTTTATAAGGTTGTATGTGAATGTTGTGTTTACAATTTGCCCCCAAACAGACAAAAATCAGTTAATGCAGTATTAGGTTAAAAATAGAATAGAAATAACACAACGTAGCATCAAATTGAAATAAAAAATCCTGCATTGAAATATATACTTTTTTTGCAGTATGCGAGAGCCACAGAGGAGGAGAGGGTTAGGAGGGTATTTATTAAACACCAGATGTGGCATCATTGAGGGGCTCCTGCTCAATTCCTGCTCCCGAAATTCTACTAGATAGCTTCAGTTATTTTTTTCAAACATTAATGACATTATCTAGAGAAGGTTGTTGATTCAAGTTAACCATAGTTAATTTGCCATAACCACAAAATGTATCTTATCTTAGCCAGGATAATGTTTCCTTGCTATTAACATGCTTTAAATATACTGTAAGAGTAACTCCATTTTGAAACTGCTGGCAGGGGAGTCCCTGTGGCGTAGGAGCTAAGAAGCAGACCCTGAACCACAATGTCACTGGTTCGACTTGTGCTCTTTGTTACATCTCTCTCTCCCTTGTTTCCTGTCACTTTTATAATATAAAAAAAAGTTTGCTTTGAATGAGATACCATTCTCACCAAACATAATATAGAATAATTGTCCAAAATCTTGAGTAAAATCCAGGCTCCATACTATACTCAGGCTCAGTATTTTCATGTATTTCACCATAGGTGAGCACTAGACTGCGGTCAGAAAAAAGGAAA
The DNA here is from genome assembly GCA_036023655.1 of Nannoperca australis. Taxonomy (NCBI): domain Eukaryota; kingdom Metazoa; phylum Chordata; class Actinopteri; order Centrarchiformes; family Percichthyidae; genus Nannoperca; species Nannoperca australis. The sequence continues at coordinate 32,158 of JAVQJD010072177.1, read as the reverse complement.
ACATATTGTGCAGAAATTGCTCATTTTCATACCAATAACTGACCAAGTGAGAGAAACCACAGCTTATTTCATGAGATGGATTTTGAAATGACACACTTCATATTTGCCTATTTTCACGGTGGTGGCAATTTTCAGAGTGTCGTCTTCTGTGTGTGGTCATTATGGATGGATGGCCACATTAAATGTTTCAGTGTTTGGCTTTATGGCTGCTGACACAGCATCGCGAACGAACAGGTATGCACTTCCTATAAAATGAGGCCAACACGGTTTACTTTAACAAGACCAGGCAGGAGATGTAACTGTATATATCATAAAATAAAACAACGCTTGGCCTTTAATGGATGAATAATCAACATGTAAGAGGACCACACATTATCTTTCACACTTCCACAGTTACATTCTCAGCACATTTACAGCTCTTCACAAAATCATACCTGAGCATAAAGAGGAGAAAATGGGATTTTCTTAATGAAGATTTATTGCAAATATATAAAATGATTTTTTCATGCAGAAATTGTAAGGAGAAAGATTATATGTGCTAACAATTACCGTGACCACTCTTGAGATGCAATGATTACAGTCAAAACATGAGTGCAAATACTAATCAGACACGTCTGCTATGGTGAGCATTTGTCTGTTAGTATTTAAAGACAGTTTGCTTATCACACTGTATTTTCTATTAGTGGGTTATGTTTCATTCATAATGTTGCTTTCAGCTATTGTAGTTTGGGGTGCTAATTCTGAGACTGAACACTGTCCTGCAATCAGGAATCCTTTAGGAATTCTTTCTGGGCCACTAGAGTCAATGCGCTGAATTAAGACATTGGGGACACAGTCCATAATGGCAAATACATGACAGGTCCTTTTACTGACACTGTCAGTGACAGACATGTTCTCTCTGGCCTCCTGGTGTGCAAACCAAGTCTCGGGCACTGTATTTTTCACAGGTAGTTGTATGATGATCGAGTAAAAATACATGATTGGAGTTGTCTGGCCCCCTGTCCCTGTTAGGGGTGTTTTTTGCTCTCTGAAGGGGGCTATCAAAAGGACCAATTTGTGCCAGGCCAAGAAAGAAAGCCAAACACAGCAAAATATAGTCATTGCAAACAGTTTACCTAGTGGGTGAATAGTTTTAGACTTTTAAGGGAAAGGACTACAAGCCCTGAAAAGACTGAACCCTCAATGTGTTTAGAAAAGTGCTCAAGGCATTCACAGCTTCAGCTAAATGAATTGCAATGTTGGTTTGAATTGCGGTGTGCAGCTGCAGCAAAATATAAACTTTATAGCAGCTTGGCAAGTTGGCTCCAAATGGCAATGGCAGGAAAAGTTAAGAAATAATTTGAGGTGGCAAAAATGCCAGTCAAACCCTAAAATGGTGAAAAACACTGTTTAGTTACAGTCCCCTCATTGGTCCACACAGAAAAACACACAAACTGCTGCTATTTAGTTTCTCTTCAGTGGAAGCTTGAGTGATGTTTAAAAGATTCATGATTTACACGTTTTCTTTGTCGCATTTTGCTTTTGTTGATAAACAAATTATCCACCTAAGTTAAGCGTAAAAACTTGCTTTTTGTGATATTTTGAGATTTAGGGCACATAAATAGAGAAATCATCACCATACCCACACCAAAAGCTATTTTGCCAAATAGGATGAATTTGCACCCTTTTGCAGCCCTTGTGATTTAGACTGGTGTGTTATCTGGTAGTTCAAAGATAGTTCAAAGTAGAGGAAGACAGGAAGATTGGTGGGTTGGGGGGATGGAAATGCCTCATGGGAATGTCCAGTGCCTTACCTCCTGAAGTAAAGAAGGGCCTTGGATGAATGGTAAGAATAAAACAGCAATTTATGCTGCCTTTGATTGTTACTGGTAGATATTCTACTGCTTGGTTGGCTGATAATCTTGATACAAAAATTTAATTGGGCTTAAATTGAACACATTCTATGAGAAGTTCAAATGTTAGGTAAGGAGCGACAGGTGGGAAGAGTTACATTCTGTATTTGTGGAAGAGGTACAAATAGGTAGGGCACATACAGGAACTCCATTTGGAACCTATAGAAGTCCTGACATCATGTATGGACCAGCCTCTGTTCTACTACTGAAATCTTTCTCTGAGTATTTCTTCAACCTTTTGTAAAAACAAACGCGTTCCTTGGGTTTAATGTCTATATTCGCACACAAACTGGTATTTACTACAGAACTCACTATTAGAAATGGAATCCTTACCCATCCCTAACCCATCATTTTTAAAAGTTAAATGATTACTTATTAAACTCCCCAAACAACTTTAGCTCCTGGGGGATTTACAAGTGCAGCAACGCACGTATTTCTGTTGTCATAATGTCCATAACCATAATGTTCCCCAATACACTCTTCTAAAGTAATTTTTATAACTTTTTAGCTGTAACCTGCTGTCTGAAAACAACTACACTGTTCTACACTGTTATCTCTGTTCTTAATTGTCTCTGCTGACAGACATAACTGAACTCCGGACAGCTTGAGTAGTCTTGCTCGGACTCACCTTGTCGATGCTCAACCTGTAATTTTGTAGGACCTAGGAACATGTTGGAGAAAGGGAAATATTAGATTGTTTGTTTGTTTTTATCATTATATACGACATACACTATGTCCCAAGTATAGATTTATTGTTATTTGCGGGAAAGAAAATGGTAATGTAATTTTGAATGAACTGAATCCAGATGTTCTTTATATACATTCAGTAATATAGATCACTTAGGGCAAGTCCATGTGTGCTGCCTGGTTTGGGAAAGATTCACATGGAGAAATGTATTATAAAATAGCACTATCACCTTGAGTAACATATGTGTAACTCACATGGCTACCAAAACATGTATTTCATTTGGGGCCAGTAAGAGCTGCACATTTATCCTGTTTTGTCCCAAACCAAAGTCATAGGACGAAAATATTGGCCTCCACTCGTGGCCAATCTTGGTCACATTACTGTCCTCCTGATATGGGCAGAAAGAAAATATCCCCACATGGGCCTACATGGAGCAGATGGATGAGAAAAGCCAAGATCCCATGTGGGGCCCATGGAAACATGTCAGCTCAGGCCACAGGACTTTATACATTTTAATCCAAAACTATTTTTAATAATGGCACAGGGATCTAAATTGATCCAAAACGTGACACTAAGCGTGCCAGTTTTGAAAAGAAAAATTAAATGTTATATGTATGTAATTTACTTGAGTGCTATTTCAGAATCACTCTGTGACTGTACCATTCCTCCTCTGTCTCCTTCTATATCTTTCTGTTTCTGCCATTTTATGATATGAAATGTCAGTGGACTGTCTGTGTCTCCAATCCTACGTCTCATCGCCCTGAGCAGCCATTGTTTCTGTGGCCCAGATACCAGGTTTCTGCTGAGAGAGGGGGTGGATGGTCTGCATACTGATAGGCAACTCTCACACTCCCTCTTTCACTCTCATTTAAACAATGGAAGAGGGAGGGAGATAGGTGGCAGTAAAATGTACAGAGAATCAGAAGTGAAAGACAGAACATATAAAGGTAAACTTGGCCAAGAAAGGGAGATAGGAGAGGGAGGAAATCATTAAACAAAATGCTAGTGCTGCTGCAGTACTTCAAATCAGCTGTCAAGTCCTCTGCCCTCACAGTGAGATAGCAGGAGGGAGGAAAACAGCAAGAGAGACATGGAGGGAGATAGAGGGAACTTAAAGGTCAGAACACAATGAGTTCCCATCAAGGAGGAGGGCAGAGTCAAGTGCTCGCATCTACCAGCCCATCTCTGTTTAATGCTGTAGGCCACAGGTGTCGTTTTCCACCACAGGTAGCTTCACGCCAGCAAAACAAAACTCTCAAAGTCTCGTGGCTGTTCAAAGTGCAATTCAGATTGCTGGAGTACATGAGCCGCATATTACATTACATTTAGGCATTTAGTAGACGCTTTTATCCAAAGTGACTTACAAGTGAGGAGGTGATCAGGGCCATGACCTTCTGGTTGATAGGCACACAGCTGTACCTCTCAGCCACCACACCTCTGCAACGTATTTAGCTTTTTCATGGATCCATTCATTTGAGGAAAACTTAAAAATATTAAATGTTTTCATTGTATGGTTTAATGTCCAATTATAGTCCAAGTCAATTGTATTTATATATTACATTTGATTCAAGGGACTTTACAAAAAAGACCCTCTGTCCTTAGACCTTCGATTCCAATGAAGAACTCACCTCAGTCCAGTTTTATGGCCACTACTGGTGCTTGTATTTGCCATATAAAATGGTGCTTGGTCAGCTAATTGCTTCTAAACTTTTCAAGAAAAGACTAAAGACTCATTTGTTCCGGGAATACAACAGCACTTAAATGACAAATTGTTTCTATAAGTATAGCATATTCCACAATATCATAGTGAAATGATATTGCTAGTTTGATGATATTGCTAGTTAGAATGTATTGTATTTGATAATGTACTAAGATCATTGGTTCTTTGATTTAATGCTCTTCTGATTCTGCCATTGGCAGCGGTATACCTGCTTATAGCACTTGCTATTCATTACCAGCCGTTACAAGTCCAATGAGACGTCTTGTTGTTTTCAATCATGGTTCTATGCACTTGATGTAAAGCTCTTATTTTGGAAGTCGCTTTGGATAAAAGCGTCTGCTAAATGCCTAAATGTAATGTAATGTAAACTACATTTAAATTGTGTTCTTCAAAATTAGATATAAACAGTTTGTCATGACAGCTGTCCTAGGTGTTGATTCTGGTCTTAGGTGTTACGCAACAGTTGCCGGTAGGCTGGAATCCCACTGTTGGGAAATGATGGGCAATAGTTTGTCATGACCAATTGGCCTCATCATTTGCCTCACTTGTTGAAATAACAGTATACCTTGTTGTTTAAAATCCTTTCAGATCCTGGTTTCCTAATGTCTGTGGTCCATCCAATTCAAGGTTTCTCTGCCCACTTTGGCAGTAGAATTTAGTTTTGTACTGGCTTTAGTGTTTTCAAAGTGGTTACAAATTACATGTGGCTGCACCTGGGATCACTACAAAAAGGGCGAAATTAACTTAAAAATGACTGATGGTATAAAATAAATACAATTATTTTTGTAAAAAGTGATCATTTTAGTCCCGAGAATACAGACTTATTCACTTGTGGTAAATTTCCTTAATTTCAACAAGACCATCTTTGCAACAGAGCAGCGCAATGTTATAAGACGAAAGATACCTGAAACAATAAACCCACAACCATGCAGTTACTCCTGTTTTCTGAATGTGTGGTCTGGACACAGTCTTAGTTTGCATATCTTTTATTTTTTCTGTCACTCTTCTCCCTCCGTACAGGGTCCATATACCATAAATTATGAAATGCCCCACATTTGTTTAATCCTTTTTAACTCCCAATCTGTTTTTATCCCATCATCCTCATTCACACACTTTTACAACTCTGTAGCTTTTTGTCATTTATATTCTTTTTGGTCTGCAGCAGATTCTCCAAAACAAAACACATGAAACACAACAAGCCTCTGTGTTCTGATGGTGTTAAAACTGTATGAACCATTTGTTTCTTGTCATTGTAAAGTGTAAGCAGATGAACTGATCTGAAGTTAGAAAAGGAATACAAAATTGATAGTTAATGCAAAAAAACTTGCTCTAACTATACTCATTGGAATGAAACCTCACAAGTCCATTCCTCTTTCATATTAAATGTTTTAACTCTTCTTTCACCTTCCACAGTTGTCTTTGCATTTTGGGACTTTTAACACAACACAAAATACTGTCAGATTAATTTGTATTTTGCAGTCCCACTTAGGATGCAGGAGCTGAATGATGTTGAGGAAGGGCCGCTCCCCTGTGGCAAACATTTTTGAAAAGGAAAAGGTCTGGTGTGATGCATTTAGAGTTTTTCCTGTGAGAAAGTGGCATTTGAAGCTTTGATTCAGAAATGGAAATCTCTCTCATGGGAGAAGGTTGAAAGAGGTATTTGTTAGGGTGTAATTTGAAAGCTCAGAGGAACAGGCTTTTCAAGTGCCTCGGATAATAAATATACTTTGAAAGAGTGCTGCATGGTTTGTGGTTATCAAAGATATCATGCGTTGATGGGAAGATCAGATAACGCAATGGCGTGAAAGAAACCAAAGCGTGATAACGGAGAGTGCATCAAACAAGAAACATTCAGCAAGCTAAGTTGGTCATAAAAGAGCTAAGAAAATGGTATATTTATATTCACAGAAGAAAGTGACAGTTTTTCATTTTTATAAATAAACAGTTATTAATGTGACGTACATCTACGCAGTATACACAACCATAAATATCTGCTCGATGAAAATACAGGAAATCATGCAAATATAACACTTTATTTCATTTGTCATAAGGGACATTTTTTCCACCTCTATACTCTGGATTCTCTTAATAATTACAAGTAGTCATTGCACAGTCCCCGACCGTTTACAGAACAATTTCATCCCTCGCCCCCACCACCACCCTCAATACATAGAGCTTCACCCCTTTCTCCCACCCGCCCCTCCACCAAAATAACATATAGAGATAACAGGCTCAGTAGAAAAACAGTCATTTGTTCCTACAGTTTGTACAAAATTCACAGATTTTACTTGTTTGTTTGCCTTCTTCGTTAATTTTACACACCGCCTCCCGACCTGGCAACCAAACTGCTGTAAAATCAGACCAGAAAGTATTAAAGTACACAAAATAAAGCAAACAACAGTGAACAAAAATGAACATAGGCTGGGTAGAAATATCTACTGCTGCTGATATCGATATGTGAAAATTACAATACAGCAGTCTGTTAGTGGGGGCAGTACAGTGTAGACAAATTATATTTCACATTTCAGCCTATTGTCTGAATTGCATCCATCCCCATGCATGCCACACTGGAGTGTCATGGTTCCCCTCTGATCTGTTGCTTTGAATAACAACATGGCACATTAATAAAAGGCTTGATTGGTGTTGACTGTGACTGTTATTTTGTAGATGTATCAGTGTTCATGTGTTGTGTTTTACTCCCTGATAATACTGGGTTTACAACAACAAAATACAAGAAGAGAAATAGTGTGGAAACACAAATATTATCAGTAGAGTATAATATTTTGTCCTTTTTATCTATTGGATAAAAATAGAGAAACACTAAAGGCAACAATATGCTTTTCTTGGCATTGAAATATATATTGAATAAATATTGTCTTTCAATTTGTGTGAAATTGGGTTTTCACCAAGGTTTAGGATATTTTAAGAAACTCAGTGTCAGCAGTTAACAACAAACAGAGAGTCATAGAGATAGAAAGTTTAATACAGCTAAATGTACATCCCACAAGACCTGCACAAAACCCTCAGCCTCAGGACAGCTCATCAGGGAGACAGATGCAGCAAATGTTGGGAGAAGGAACTTGGCCAACTGATCGGGCAGGACAAACACTAAACTACCTGTCTTAAAGACCAGATGGTGCATGTGAAATGCTTTAAGAGTTGATCATATTTTGGACTTTAATCCAAAGTAGTCAGGTCAAGTTTAAGTCCAAAATGTATGGAATTTATAAACTGTGCAGCAGAGAATTTCTGAAAAGAAGAAAAAACAAAAAGTCACATCTAAATGATCAAACTAATAACAAATTGTCAGTAGTTGTTCTTTGTTTGTGTATATCATGTGTATAAAGCTGAATGCAGTATTGTCAATATCCTTTAGCCTACAGCTCATCGATACAAGAAAAGTTGACGACAGACTCAATGTGAAAAGTGTATGGCTGATGTAAGAAGATGTTGGAAAACAACGATGTCACAAACATTTCAAAATGAGATTTAAGAAAAATGTAAAAACTGATGACAGTATTGAATCATGTATCAGTTCACCCCAGCTGACAAAACAATTGCGTTTCAAGGATTGAATAATCTTGTGTTTATGAAATATATTAAAATATGAATCACAGGAAGCAACAATGTAACAAAGTAGCTTCACAACATTTGGATATGAAACCCCTAACCTGCAGGCAGTGATTGTGACTGCAAATAATATTTACAAGACTTAACATCCCACTAATGGTCCCTTGAGGCTGCAATGTTCATTACACAAAACTAGGAAATTGTAGCACATAATGAACAACATTCTAATGAGTTTTCTTCCAGTTTGTCCTAAAAAATCTAGTTTGTCCTGTAGGTGGTTTTAGAGGACAGAGACAGGGGTCATAAAGTCATATAGTTTTATCTCCTTGGAAGCATGGCTGCAATCAACACATTTAATAGGCAATCTATCTTTAACATTATGACATATTTTATGTATAAAGTTAATATTCTGGCCAAATTCTTAAGAGTTCATCGTCTGTGAGGAATGGGAAATTTAACGGCAATCAGCCCATCTGACTGAGTTAGTTACACTTTTAGTTATAATTTTTTTAATATATATTTGTTTTATAGGTAGAAATTATGTGATTGGGATGCCACAGAAAACTAAAGAATTCATCTTCTGGGGATCAAGAATATTCATAGCGGGTTTAATAGCAACCCAGTAAGTAGTTTTGGACCAAAGTGTTGGACAGCTGGATGAACAGAGTGACTTTGGCTTCCTTAGGCCTTACCTGCTTTGGTAAGTGTTGTCTGATGTCAAAGAAAAGACTCAGGAGGACATTCTGTGTTTTTCCCCCTCATCTCTCACCATTGCACTTGTGAACGTTAAATATGTTAACACTCCCCCAACTCTTACAGCCTCAGTGGATGAACAAACAGCTGAAACATTTGGCCATGTGTCGAATGGTTAACTGCTTAATCTGTTCACAGGGACTCTGTCTGCCTTCATTAAGATCAAACAGCCAACAAGGTTTTGTGTAGAGTGTGTATGTTAAGTGTGTGTGTCTATGGGTGTGTGTGTCAACCTCTTTTTGCATGACAACAATGAGCAATTAACTGATCGGTCTCCCATGGCCACTGCACTGTGCTCTGTGATTTTCTCATCTGGTGTGTGTGTCTGTAGGTTTTATTCCTTAGTGGGGAACTCTGACACTAATGTCACTCTTATGAGGTAACAACAAAATCACACTGAAGTGTGTAAAAGGCTGCAGGCACACACACAGACTCACACACAAAATTATTACATGCAGTTCATGATTGGGGCAATTTAACCAAACAGACACCCACACCATTAATATAATGCAACTGCCTGTAATAGCCCCACATTGTCCATGCATACCACTATCATCATTTAAACACCTCTATTCCTCTTTCTCTTTTTGAAAGTAACTGCAGCTCAAAATGAAACCGGATTGGCCTTTACCCAACTGGACAGATGACGGAGAGGTGCTCCTTCTTTGCTCAAACACTGGCATGAACCTTTCTACTTAACTGGTCCTTCAAGATTTTATGCTGTGTTTGTAGCTCTAGTTCATTATTACTGTGTAACTTCTTCATAGTGCAGCAAAAAGCTACTGGAAGGAAGTCAAGATGGATGGTTGGGCTTAACTTCAACACCAGAAACTGCAGCTATACGTTAACTGCAAGGGAAGCAAATCAGTGTGTCATTTTTAGGCAACTTGTTTTGTTGTTTAGGTATAAGAAATTGTTAGTAGTTTGTTTCTTGTGGACTGTAAACAAAAACAATCCATTGTTCTCTTTGATATGTAATCCTTGTAGTTGGTTGGATGTTTGCTATAAAAGGCCTCAACTGCAAGCTATCATTTACAGACTCTGAAAAGCCAGTAAGAACAGTAACAGTAAGCAACTGAATTCTATGCATGATTGGAAAAATCAAAGCTGAGCTAAATGGAAAGAGTTCTTTTAAACGGGTTAAAACAGCAGCATACAGTACAATGGCAGTGATTTGCCTTTCCCACAGTTAAAGATGAAAGAACAGAAATGGAGTGCAAGTGCAAGGCCAAAAAGTACAAGGGAGGAAATGAGGAGGAGGAGAGAGGATGGCTGGAGCATGACACTACTGGAGAACGGTGGAGGAGAGCCAACGTCTATCTTGGTCACTTAAAAGGCAGAATTAGCTGAGAATAGCTGGCAGGGAGAGACAATTCTCCTCTAAGATGAAGGGCGGGAAATGTGTTGATTGGCTCATTCAACAAATGATCACTTCAGAGGGACTATTGTTGGCCACTAATTGAGATAGGAAGATAGCTTAGCAGTGTGAGAAAATGTGGTGGATTTGGAGTCCACCAGCATGTCACCTGGGGCGATCACCATGGAAACAGCTGGCTTTAATGACTGATTAGTTTAATATGATCAAGGTTATACAACAGCTCATGAAATACAATTATATGATTGAGTTCTGACGCCTGGCTACAAAGACGTCCATGATGCAAAGTGGTAGTAGCACCGAGTCACAGTTGTGAGTAAATCTTAAACCAATCATGTCCATTGCTTCTAAACCAGCACACAACTGAAATGGAACCTGACATTTTTCTCTCCTTTGAGATTGCGTTGCTGCATTTAATATTGGATGAATCCTCTTTTATTTCAATCAGGAGAAACTTCAGACTTACATTTCAGACCCCAGCGTGTGATATGTTATGATATTTTAAGGTGGGTAGAGAAGCCATGAGTAGTATAGGACACACCCCTGATGGAGTCTACACACTGGTGGTGGTGGTGGTGGAAGGATCACTGAAGATTTGGATGTGATGAGGAGTGGACTTGACTTGACACTGAATATGGTGTACTGGAGGTAAATGGGGTGGAGGAGGGTCGCACTGAAATGATTTACCCACCCTTACAGATTTAATAGAATAGAATAGAATAGAGCAGCAATATGATTGGGGAACGTGAAAGAATGAGGCATAAAGATAGTCTTACAAAGATAGATAGATAGATAGATGTGTTTCCACAGTGTGCATTATGCGCTTCCAGAACAAACATACATTTATAACATGACACAATTAAACATATATTTGAACAGAAAACAGTGTGAAGTTGTGATTAGCAAGCTAAGAAATGTAGTGCTGCTATGGCAGAGAGAACAAAACTTCTGCTAAAACGTGACTTTTTCTGTGTCCTGTATTTGACAAAGCAAAAGGTCTTGATCTGAGGATACGCTGAGGCTGCATGTGGCTGTTTGTCAATTTTACGATACTGCAGTGGGAGGACGACTGTTAAAAAAGAATAAATCAAATGATTTTCTCCAAACAGATGACTATTCCAATAATAACAATGATGTCACAACCCCTCATCTCTGCTGCATCCCCAATTTTATACCTCCTCTCACAATTTCACGTTTATTTCGTGCGGCGAGGTGGTGTCCACTCTCATGTTTCCGACACACATTTCCAACACTATCATCATTGGAGACACGCGTGGCTTTCTGGTATGCTAACTGTCACGTTGCTGAAATGTAATTTCACACATTGTCAGACGCAGAGGTAACCGTGAGAACACATCACTTGTGGTGTGATCCCAGTGGAGAGCTGAGATCACATTCTAACAAGTGTAACTGATATAACTGGTAATGATGACTGAGACAGCTGGGGCAATTTACTGTGATTTTGCAACACAGCATTTATGAAAGATGTGTGTGTCATTTTACTTTGCATATCCTAAACTTACTGTGTCAGTTGTTATACTGGCGCAGTCCTCACACCAAACTAAAAGCACCATTTCTTTTTGCAAATTAAAAGGTCAGATAGTAACTTTTGGCTACCATAAATAAAATGGACTTATACAATATATTATTATACAATAAATAAATAATGGAAATATTTAATACCAAATCCAATTTTAGACGCAAAAATGATCTCCTATGTACAGTAAACACTGTTCCTCACCAGGAAAACAAGAGCATTAGTTGTTTGGTTAAACACTGAAAACAATGTATGCTAAAATCTAACATGACAAGTGACCTTGCTGATAGTTCTACATAACCTCTTGAAGGGGATGCCCAGGTGCATGGTTGGCTGTACAAAGCACCTGACCTCGACAACAGTCAACTGCTGTTCACATTCTGTCTCCAAACAACAGTCAACGTTAGTTTTGATTCACAGTGACCACAATCAAGCACCCCAGTGGCCAATTAATTTATACTGCACACAATCAGGCAGACAATAGACAGCAGATGGACAACACCTTCTGGATGGTAAGAGAAAAACAAACAGTCAGACGGAATAGCAGGACGGCAAAACTCATGACGATAAGTTGCTAAGGTGATGTTGAATTGTTTACAAAGAAGGGAATAAAATATATTTTTAAAAATTATGTCCTGAGAGAAGAACTGCACTTGGTTTATCCCTTGTTTCTGTTTGTCTGAAAGTGAGATGTTTTTAGCTTCTTGTTGTCCAGACTGTCCATGTTTTCTCCTTGCGTGAGAGAGCTACATAACATCCAGTTGTAAATTCTGCTGTAGAGGAGGCAAAACTAACAATATTTTAACTTTGAAGAGTAATGCCGTCTATCATTACCGTTACCAGTATTCTGGCAAATCTAAACATAACCATGAACATGATATTTCACTTACCTCAAACAGGTATTGTTAGTCGCCTAAAGTTAACCAAACATTAACCATAGCTTTGCCGGATCAGAAAACACTGAAATAAGTACTTGTGAAAGGCATTAGGCATTGACAAATGTTGGAGGACTCATGCCGTTTGCACTGTGTAAAGTCTGACTAACCTTCAATGGGTCTGTTTATGCTGTTGTCTTTAGTTGACATGAGTGTATGTTTGCATCATGTATTGAAAACATCGCTGAGCTATCTCTCTCCTGCCCCTAAACAACCTCTATTGATGGATCGGCCTGCAGTCCTCAATATGCCGCCCTGCGGTTTTGTCAGCGTTTACTCTCTCAAGCCCTCTTTCCTCATCCATCCCACTCTCTCTCTCTCTTGCTCTGTTCATTTAGTCCAATCTGAGTAAGTGGCTCTCAAAACCAGCCTTGTGTCAGGATGGAGGGGAAGATCATTGATCATCTGAAACACATAACTTGTAAAAAGGAGGAAGCTTGGAATGCAAGCACACACCAACACATACAGTACATCCCACTGTGACATGCACATTATACACATTAAATGACTAACCAACATAATATCTATGCACAAGCAATATAGGACATACAGCACTGTATTTTTTTGTAAACATACATATTAGCACATGGAAACGTGTTGGTTTATATGGACATATAAGACACATAAGACCAAACTAGATCCATGCTTTGTCTATTTGTTCCTGTTGCTTCTATGGATACACATACAGTTTTACACACACACACACACACACACACACACACACAGTTCCCCTCATCCCAACAGAGATGCCAGGCGCATTCTGATGAAACCCAAGGAACATGGTGTCATTTCAGCTGCAAAAGAGGGAGGGGAGGTGGAGGGCGGGTGAGGGAAGTGGGGGTAGCCAACGGGAGAGATATGGGAGCGAGGTAGTGAGAGAGATACAGAGAGTGACAGAGATGAGGAGAGAGAGAGATGGACAGGCGTTTAAAAAAAGGAGGAAAGAAAAAAAGTGTGTGGTGAGGTTGATGCTCGTCCAAGTGGTGCTCAGAACCGTTTCAGGAAAATCTCATTCCATCTGTCTCTAAATAACTGTCCTGCTCTCTCTCACTCTCTCTCTCTCTGCCTTTACCCACCACCTATCTGCATGCTAAGTGTACTATTCTGCCTGGAGCATGACAAGTTGCCTCTATCACATTTCATAATACGCTGCACACTTCTCCTCTTTGAAATTCTTGAACGCATCCTTTCCTGTTTGTCCATCTTTGACACTCAGTCCCTCCTCCTGTTGTGCCTACAATTTAAAGGATTCATCTGTGAAATGAGTGTAATTTCTTTTATTTTGACATCAATCATCAAAAGATCACTGGTGAATTACAGAAGTGTGGCCTGCATGTGTGTATTTTCAATGTTCTAATAACTACATGACAGAGGGTCACTTTCCATTGCCTTCCAATTAATTCATGTCTGTTTTCCGATGTTGTTTTTTTTATTTTATATAATCAATTACTCATTACATATTACTCGTTGAAAAAGTAATCCCATTACGTTACTAACAAAGGAAAAGTTATTAGTTACATTATTTGGTATATTATTTTGAGCCCCGCTCCATTAAAGCTGTTACACACCTCCTCCATCAAAATATGTCACATCTGCTGTATTTTAAACATGTAGAAACAGAAAAAGGCCTACAGTGTTCACTGACCATCAACAGCTAACGTAGTTCCACCCACTGCACAGCACTCTTGAAGTCCCGACATCACAGTGAAGTGGGGTTCTCACACCCTCCAGTTATGAAAGAGAACGCAGCTGATGCCTGAATGTAGGCTTACCTTGAAGATCTAACGTTAGCAAGCCACCTAAGAACAAACAACATGCAAGTTACACAAATTTGGAATTACCAGGAGGCCGCATTTACCCTCCTTTGGTAAGTTAGAGGCCAACCACCTCACCTCCAAGAACATGTCCCAGACCAGTCTCTTTACAGCACACACAAATCAAACTCTTAATAAGCCATGATGATCTATATAATGCCAAACTGAGCATTGCTGGGATGAGTAACTCTAAGTGAAGTTAAGTAATAAGTGAAGTTTAAATTGTAATCCCTTACACTACTTGTTACTGAATAGCACATTACGGCATCACATTCTTAACTAATGCCTTACTGTCCAACCCTAATGTGCCACCTCTATGTTTAGGGTTTGGTTGTTAAGGCAACTGACTGATGCATGCCAAGTATAATACACTACTGTCCAGGATAAGTCTCCAGAAAAGCTGCAATTTGATCATATTTGCTGTACCTCCACTACTTTTGTCTGATTGTCAGTCTGTGTTGATGCAGCTTTCCATAACACTGTTCGCCTACTTCCTGTCTAGTCATCTCTACATCTCTAAACGGATATCCAACAGGAAAGTCCTTTTGCGCTACCCTCCAGCCTCTTCAAAGAGCAATTCCTAAGAGTGCAGCCCTGACTCTGATGCTACTCTTTCAGCATCTTCCTTTGCAATCTTTCAGTCCTTCTCAACTCTGGCCCCTCTCTTTTCCCTCAAAACTCTTATTCTATCCAATTCTCTTCACCTTCCCTGTGTTTCCCCCCATTTTACCTCTTTATCAGCAATCCCTTTGTCTTACCTCTTCATTGCTATTTCTATTATCTCTTTCATCTCATCTCATCTTGTGTGTTGTCTTTGATCTAAACTACTGAAAAATATTTTAAGATCTTTGTACTTGATACCTTACAAGCAAGCCAGGGCTTGTAAAAAGTTTTAGGGACTGTATTATAACAAATTTACTGGGTAAATGTTTCTTTTACATGTGGTTTCTGGGTGCCACCTGAATTTGAATGGCATTCTTCTTTATCATCAAACAGCAATTGGGGGGGGGGGTTACGTTTGACCATTTTTGTAACTTTTCCGAAACCAACAATCCTTCTAACCCCTAGACACCTTTCCATCTGTTTTACTCTAATATTAACATTTAATCCCATCCTAGAGTACATGTGAAGCCGGGCATCACAGCCTCTGACACAGTAATTGGTGAAATTTGCTTAAAAAAAAGTGAGAAGATATAATCAAGTTGGGGGAGTGATACAGACAGAAAGACAATAAGTCTTGCAGCATTTAACAGCATCGCGAAACCTTTCTTGTGTGTGCGTGCTAGTGTATACTGGTACACAATGTGCTTAACACGCTACATGCTCACTCTGCTATCCCCCCCCCTGTAAGCCAAGAACACAAATCTTGTGGGCTTAACGTCCTCCCTCTGAGCACAAGCTAAAAGGTTTTATTGAGCTTTTACCCGGCCACAAGGTAACACTGGGCGGTGGAAGACAACTGCATCTTTAATAAGCGATGTGAGAGCCATGAACTAATAATTCCTTTTGAACAAGTCAGGGCTTGAGATCAGCCTATTTGTCATGGTAAGACGAGGGTAGACTCAGGACAACAAGACATGCTGGGACAACAAGACCCCTGGTACTGCGTGACACTGGAGGTCAGTTTAAAAGACAGGTGTACAGTGTTCCACTTAATCACGTGGTTTACACATGAGAGAATTGCCAGTAAATTGCTTTGTGTTTAATCAGGCGGGTTTGTATGTCAGAGGGTTGTAAAAAAGATAGGTGTCCTTTTAATCAGGCTGCCTTTCACGTAATGATTTTAAGACAAGACAGATATACACCTTTGTCCATCCAATGAGGTAACATTTCAAACTAGAGCACTGTACAAACAGAAAGCAGCCTTGCAGCTTTGATGAAAGTCAGCACAGCACATGAACACGAAGACTGTCTTTTCCAATCAAACAATTCAAAAGCTCGGTTGTCAGAGGAGCAAGCGGATTATGTCTCTGACCGCAACTGATGGGGATGACATCACTGCCTAGAGGCTGCAATTTTCTAGAAAATTCTATGAATTAGCCTTCAACTGTAAAAATAATGATGCTCACATTTCATCGCATGGAAACATATTTTAACAAGACAGGATTCCCCAGGGCATGGAATGTTTGATGTTTACCTCTTTGAGGTTCTGATATGAGTTTTCCATGGCTGTCCACACAGGTTGACACCAGGCAGGCAGCAGAAAATCTTAGTTCACTGATTCATAGCTCATATGCAACTTTTTTAAAGCATACCCCATGTAATAATGGTGAATATAATGCCTACTCTCTATGTCTTATTCATGATCAGGGGTGTGTTGCATCATACCTTAGTCCCACTAGAGGAAAAATACACTTCTTTTACCTCTGAAAAAATTATATAATTCTTTCCTTTTATACATTTCCATTATCTTTCTATCTTTCTATGTGATCCCTCCCTATTGTCTTCCTTGACCTCTATCTCCACTCCGATCCTTCTTCTAATGTCGTCCAATAGAAAGATGCTGGTATTGAAAGGTCATTGAATTATTAGATGTGTGTGTGAGCCAGTAGGTACATTTAAACTGTACAATAAAGGTGAGTATGTGTGTGTTTACATCCCGCGGCAATATCCACCATCCTGTACTTTCCCTGCCACGGCGGCAGAAGGCAATTAATGAGAGCCTGTGTTCTTATCTGCTGCCTGGCAACCTTGACTGTTACATTCGTCACCCCCGGCAACCACTGCTGCTGCCTGTAATCGATTGCTCTGTGAACGGGGACCACGTTGTGACATCACACTGAACCACTGAAGTTAACTGTCTCTGGTTTAATCAACAGATATGATGTTTTGATGCTTTCAGCTACAGCAGAGTTTGGTAACAGAGAAAACAAAGAACATTTAATGGTTTTACTGTAAAACGTTAACAGTAAATGTCAGGTTTGGGGTCAGTGCCTATAATCTAAAAGCAAAGACCTCTTTAAATTCAATTCAATTTCAATCCCTTACACTAACATTTTAAGAGCTGCCCTTTTACATCTAAGATCAACAACAGGGTTTTTGAAGCATTTTCTAACTGAGGGAGGCCTGCTTCCCTGAAATAAAATCATAATGATAGAGGGAAATATTGTACTTACATGAAATAAAATAAACCTTGCTCCAGGACACATGGACAGGAGGAGATGGAGCTGGGGATCAAACCACCAACCCTACAATTGATGGCAACCTTCCCTACCTCTTGGGCCACAGCCACCCTGTGGTGCTTAATGTGAGGAGCAACTGCATAGACCATCACATAAATTGATCTTCAGACAAGATGTGTCAAGATCTGTCAGACTCAGCTCATCAGATAACATTTAACATCCTGTACAATCACTAACCACTAACTTCTTCTAACACGCTTTCTGGGGGAAACGCAGAACAACCAAATGGAGAAACATATCATAGATACACTTTTTTTCCCACTGCAAACCAGCTCTCATGGTGTTTTTCTGTTGCTATCAGCGAGGTTTTGCTGCTTCCACTTACACATATTGTGAGTACCATGTGAATACAAGTATAGGCAATTTCTGTGATGGGTATTAAAGTTATTCTGGGAAATCCAGGAAATGGCTAACTGAAATAAAAGATGAGAAAGGATGAGACTGCACCAAGATCTGAAGAGATAAAATTATGTTAAACGTGAAAGATTCAAGGCTATCAAAATAGATAACCCCTAGAAAGACGTACATGTATACATAGTCACAGTACTCCTCTGCGGCACAACAACCTGCTTCCTAACATCTCCTCCATTCTTTCTAGACCCAGACAATGCCTGGTCTGTAGCTGCCTTCCACTACTCTCTCTATTTAGATGCCTGTTATTAAATTTGCAGCATTTGTTTGCCCCAGGGAACGACCAAAAGCATAAACGTATTTCCCTCAGATCATGTTCCAGAGTAAGTAATTGCAAAAGCAATTGTTATTTAAGTGATGCTCAAGGAGCAAGGGGTGGCATACTGCTAATGTTTTTAACTATTGTTAATATTTTAATGTGCTGTGCTATGTTCTGCTGGGACTGAATAACCGCGTTGTTGTCAGACAATTGGATAATACTATCTTTTTGTTGGCATTTTGGGATGTGTCGGAAGTTTCCACCACCTGGGTACCCTCCACCGCCTGGACAATCCTCTAGCTAACAGGGATTTGGATGGGAATTCTTACTTTTTTGTGCTCTATTGTATCTGTATATACAGTATAACAAATAAGGCATTATTCAAAGAAGAGGCTACATAGTGATATTCCACATGTTGTGATTTACTACCTCAAATGAGCGATGATACCCAATTAAAAATAGGCTTTCAATATCTGAAAACACTTTTGTGCCTTTTGAAAAACATAATTTACAGCTGGTCAGAGTTGATTGTATTATTCCTTAAAGCCTTTGGCCACACCATCCAAGATTAAACTATAGGCATTTTAAATGCACTTGAAACTGGAATGAGAAATCTTATGTCACTGTAAGTGGGCCCAAATCAGAAATATTTGAATTCATTCATAGTGAATTCATATCTGGGAGCTGCACAGCGCACCCACAGTCTGACCAATGTTCATCAGAGGTGTTTTCAGCTTCATTACTTTGCTCAAGGATATTTTTGACAGTCAGCTCCTAGCTAGTCAGTCATACTGCAGACGCTATGTGCAGTTGGGCCTCTCTTGCAGTGCTGCATGTCATGGTCATTTACCTATGACCTATGGAGCATCCAGCAGCACAGACACTAAGGTGTTATAGCTTACTTTGACTTGTGTCAGAGCCTCATGGTAATTGACAAGCTTCTCTAAACCGTCTTCATTCAAGTTCTTTTTCTTTTGTCTTACCATACATTTCTTTTTTGTTATCTTTTTCAGTCTCTTCCTCCTCTCTTATTCTCCTCTCTACAGCTTGTTCTCTCGACTTAATGGACCTAAAGTTAATTAAAAGCTGTGATGGATTGCAACACTAGGATTTAAAAGGCAAAATTCAAAGCCTCCCCTGTAACGACATAACCCAGGTGTGTGTGGGGGGTCAGACAACATGTACGTGGCTCCTGCCCCAGGCTACAGGGCAGGAGTTGGGGCAACAGGCACACCTGGCTAGCTGTCAGAGTGCAAGCTAACCTGTTGAAGTAATGCTAATCAGGCAACAAGGGGCGGAAAACATTACAGAGGAAGAAAGGGAATCCGCTCAACCAGGAGGATGAAGAGATGGTGAAGTGTGTTTGTGTGGTGCCTACATGTAGAATTATAGTATCAGGAGAAGTGTACATTTGTGTGGTGCATGAATGAATACGTATGGGATTATAGTATAAGAGACAATATCCCTGTGTTGGTGTGTGTAATTACACACTGCAACACCTGCGCTTTCAGTGCTTATGTGAGACATGGAATCCATGTGTTTGGCTGATTGCATTCTGAGTGTGTACGTGCGAACGAAAAGTGTGTGTGAAATGGGTAGCATGCAATTACAATCTATGCTTGTGTGACAGAGTGAGAGAGCGTGTGTGAGAGTGACCCTGCCGAATGAAAGGCAGATTAATTGAAAAAGCTTCAGATACGCAGCCTCAGCCGTCACTTCCTCAGCAGAACGGACCATCATAACAAAATCCCTCAAACACACACACACCATTATGTATGCTGCCCTGTCTCATGTTGAGGGCGCACTCATGCAGAGCTGTACTGTTACAAGTACACAAGCACTGAGAAACAAACACACACACTGGATACTAATTTGCGCCAGTTCACTCTTGCAAAAGGACACAAGCTGACTTTTGTGCAGTTTTTTTTATCTCTTCCTCCCCTTAACTTGTGGATGAATGTGTCTGTCTCTGTAAAGCTGAAGACGGAAAATCCACAGATCCTAAAAGGCTTTGACTGACCAAAAACTGCATCGAATACAAAATACTCACACATAATATTAGTTATATTAGTTGATTAAAATTGTGCTCTCAGTTAATCATTGTATCAAATTGAGTTAGGTATCTGCAAAGAAAAGGGCTTCTTCGGTTGTTGGGAAATTGTAATATGTAAATAAACGTCTGACTATGAGTTGTAGCTTTAAAGTCAGACAGATCAGAAGGACCCATGGGGACTCCAAATATGACATTCACAATAAGCAATTTCATTCCAACATGCACAAAGATAACAGATTGAACAGACCATGAGACCTATAACACTAAAAATGCAAACAGTTGAGAAAAGGAATGCATAAATTATACACTGACCTGTAAATACATATTGAAAACAAAAAAGACACATAGGCTGTCAGGCATGTAAAGACATTAAGTTCATTTCTACAGATGTTTGGTTCCACTCCACCTGCACATAAAACTCGCCATTTGGCACTTTTTAAGACGATTTGTGTCTGTAAACGTGGATAGAAATTATTAGTCCATATTGTGTGTGGGAAGGTGTTTGTGTGTGTGTTTTGTATGGTCAGTTATGCGTGGGAAGGTATATGTTGTGTGTGTTCTCACATTTAATGTCCATATAGTGTAAGGCTAACCTATTTAAACACGTACAGTATATTTATTGATTCTCTACATTAGTGTCTGTGCGTGTGTGATTGTGTGAGAGTGTATTTGTCACAGTTGGCCACCGGTAGAAACTCCTCCACTTTTGTTGTATGTTGGGTTCATAAGAGAACTCCCTCAGTCAGTCTTTCTCAGTCAGTTGACAATGATCAACAAATCAGGTCAACCCACGAATGAATCAACAAATGGACGAGTCAAGCTCAACAACAGATGGACAGCATTGTTTGCAGTTAAACCACAATCTTGGTTCCTCTTTAGAGCCAGTAAAATAGCCAGGGCATATAGGGGTTGGGGGTTGAATTCCCTGTGTAGATTTCCGCTAAATAGAAACATGTCACTCAGGATTGTCACTGAATTTCTTTAGGCAGAGCCAAAGAGGAATAGAGAGGTTACAGAGTGGTTAAAATCTAAATTGCAGTGTAGAAAATACTCAGTGAGCTCATACGTCTGCCAAGGATACGTAGTACTCAAAATCTGACTACAAAATGATGTCCTAAATACATATGTTTTTCATTCAAGTGTAGTGCAGAAATTGATTAGAAAATAATACAAATGTCTAATAACATCTCATGTCAATATTAAGAGATAATTTTAAAATCCATCGACAAAAAGTAATCACATGCTCCTCGGCACAAATTCCACCAAATTTCACTGTAAACTGTGAACAGTTTTTTTACATGTGGAACTAAGTAAAAGTCAACACAAAAAGAAAAAGAAATTATAACTTATACTCCTTGACAGAGGTAGGCACTTTTAATTCATGACATAAACTGTGTATAAAGATGGATAACGATACTGGCGCTGCTATCTTACAGGCTCTTTTGAGCCAGAGTGTATGCAGTAGAGACTGAGGGGTGGGGAGGGGAAAATTATATACGTCCCATCCGCTAACAACGAGAGGGTGGAAGTTATGACCTATACTGCAGCCAGCCACCAGGGGACGATCAGGACGATTTCATTTCACTTTTGGGGAGCTGTCATGTCATCCATCTTTATGTACAGTCTATGATTCATGACTATAATGTTGGTGCTCACAGAATGACATTCCAGGTAACTAGCCTATAAAACTAGTTACAGGTTGACCGAACTGAGAAGGTTAATAACATTAACTCTGGTCAGTTTGTATTTTACAGGTCATAATGTGAGTTCTCTCCTTCAATACATTTAACCACCTTCTCTGAAATATCTTGCCTTGTTGATTGGGCTTCACTTGAATGGAACAAAATCTGTGCTTTTTGCAGTGGGGGATGCTTGTGCTCTGAATTGAGCCATTCAAGCAGTCTTTTCTCCAAGTCTGCATATTGCCTTTTGCAACCCCTGTGAATCAATAATTTAGGTGATTAAGATTTATATTGGCCATGGAGGGTGAGGGTCTGCCAGTCCAAATGGGCAGCATAGATGAAGGTCTGCCTTTGAGGCAATGCAAAGAAGCTTCCTGGATTTTTGTCTCTGCCTATCAAGATTCATGACAGTAAGTACAAGTACAGCATCTTTGCAAACATTTGTGTCAAACTTTTTGAAATAGCTGTAATGAACTGAGCTATAAGCCCTGGCTAGCCCTGTTTAACCCTATACTGGAAAGCAGGACTGTCCCACCCTGTCACAAAAATACTTATCTTCAAATTGCACCACGTTGCAGTCTCTGAAATGTATCTGATGTAAAAAGGTATTATATTTTACATGTTTACAACATAAATATATTATTCTGCAGAAAACACAATTTTGTAGGGGGAGATTAATGTACCAGGTCAAAGATGGAGATTAGATTCTGGGGACATTGTGTTGACTTCCCTTTGTCGCATAACTGTCCCAAGACAACTGTTTCCAAACCGGAATTAAACTACAAGAGAAGCAACAAAATGTTTCACAGCACTGTTCCATTATGGTGTTAATGATGAAGGAGGAAGGAGCCTAAGGGGATAGGAAGAGGAATGCTTCTGGGTTTACTCCTGCATTTCTGAAGCCAGCCTCTATATGTAGAATGTTTTAATTTTTACAGCATTAAAACAAAGTCCATGTTTCCACTGCATACCTTATTGTATGGATTCAAAACTTTAACTAAACAGGAGCAAAGAGACCTCACTGCCATTCCCAGGGAACCATTGCAAGTCTACAGTTTCTCTGCCAGAGGTTCACATTTGAGAACAACTCCAACTCCAAAGGGAGGTAATGGAGAGGGTTGTTCCATGATTTTCCATGACTATTGATTTGTGTTTTTCAATAAGCCCAAACTTCAAAAACTTCCAAACCTGAAATGAGAAACCAAACTTGCATAGCAATGAGTCCCAGAGACAACAAACAACATTGTCTAGAACCCCCATGAATTTGTTTGAGGCGTTTAGAAACTATCCTTCTAGTTCTTAGATTAATAAAAAGCTTGTCTATTCACCAGAGCTGTTCCACCCAAAGTACCTGCTAGTTACCAAGACCATAATCTTGACATAAATTCAAGTTCTTGGCATGTAAGACTCTCTGTGACCCCAATGTGGAAAAACACCAATGTTCCAATGTACTTCTGGGATTCACAGCTCTTGACAGAGAAGGTTTGACTCTATTCCTCAGAAACTGTCATGCCGTTCCCTGTCCTTGTCATTTTTTCTTCTGGAAGCCTGAGAATGCCAGTGATTCCTTCTCATTGATTAATCATTGTTGTTAATTGGCCAGACTGGAGAGAAGACACACAGGCAATCCCCTAGGGTATAGTATCTGTACATCCGTCAGTCTCAACTTGTGGATTCTGCCCCTCAAGGACTGGAGTCAGACACCCCTCATTGTAAGGGAGGGAGATCAAAAACCTTACTGTCAAGTGAAGATAAAAAGGAAGAGGAGCAAGGCTTGGCCACTGTAGATGGACTGTATATTACAATTTAAATGTATGATTGTAGTAAGATGCCCCTTTAAAGTTAATTAAAGAGTGTACATGAAGAATGTATAGCAAAAGTTATTCCTTACATCTAGGGAAAGGCCTTGAGGGTATATAGAAGTAACCTCAGCTCGATTTCCCCTATTCTTCCAAATGAAGCCATTATTTTTAAAAAGCTTTTACCCCTACATAGCCTGTGGTACTAATCTAAAACTAATTGATTGGTGATTCCTTGGACCTAACACGTAGGGGGAGCTGCCAATGGAATTTGAACAATAAGCCAAAATAGAAAACTGGGCCCTTTATAAAAATGGAGGCTGTCCAACTGAGCGCCCAAGGGAATTAGCTGTTTTTTATTTGGTCTCACTCGCCCAAATTAAGTTATATTGATCTGATTGCAGAGTAATGACATGCCTTTGACATCCCATTGTGAACGCTAGTGGGTCTATTGGATTGGCTGCCAAAAATGACGGGGGGGGGGGTCACAGGAAAAGGCCTAACTCAATATGAAACAGAATGGAATATCAAAACAAAAAACTGTGGTTAGATCATGACAGCAAAATACCCATTGAGGTATTTAGCTGTTCAGAGTTTACTGTCTAAATTACAAAGTCATACGTAAGTTTTTCATGTTACTTCACATATCTCCTGCTAGTTGACCTTTGAACAGAGCCCATTCTGTATACATCTTCATGTGTCAAAGTGAATGCCACCCTCTGGTCTCACTTTCCCCATCAAACTCACACCTTGAACAGTGGGTGAATTTAAGCCCTGTCAAAATGATGATATCATGGTTAACCCAGTAAAAAACTAAACAAATAAGAATGCATCATTTCCAGGTGACAGAGTAGGCCTTCCTGACCTATCAGACTCAAAAGAGAAAGAATAACGCCCAGGAGGTTAGAGCCCAGACTAGCTCACCTTGGCCTGCTCATGCTCGCTCAGTGATGGTGAAGAATAAATCTGACCTTACTTTTTCAGACTGTTTGACTGAGAATCATTCCTGTCACCAAGAGTTAGAGGCAATAGAGAGAGGTGGAAAATGGTTATGCATCCAATGACATAGACAGGGACAGAAAGCAAGATCTGCAGATGAATGCTGCCGTCATTAATTTCTATCAGGCATTCCAGTCTGGCAGAGCTAATTATATCAGAACGCCCTTCTGACCTCAGATGATGGTATGACATCAACCTCCGCAAATTGCTCATTAATTTACCCAGTTAAGTTGGACAGAGGTGGCGGGCAGGGGAAAAAAACTTGGAGGGGATTTAATTTATCTGAATTTTTAAAACAGAATTCATACCGTTTCAATTGAGATGTAGGCAGGCTGAAATTAATATTTTCACAGCATGGATGTTGATGCAGGGGGAAAGCATACAATTAATTTATATGAATGAAAAGTACTTGTATTTTGAATATCTAAAGCATAAGAATTTTTGCCTCTTGTGTATCAGAATTTTCTGTGCATGAATGCAAGTGAGAAAAACATCTGTCTCCTATCAAATCTCTCATTTGGTCTGTAATAATACCAAGCCTTGCTCCTTTTCGTATCAACAGATTTCACTGTAACACCCATAAATTCAAACCCAAATCCTAAATAATAAACCAAATGAACCCAAGGCAGTTACATTTTGCTACTTGGGACTACATTATTCTCTATTAATCATATTGGAAAGGAAAAGGAAATATGAAATAAATATGAATAGAAACTTGTAAAACCATACCTCAGAAGGGCACTTTGGTCCATTGCAAGCTTCACCCCAGAGCAGAGCAGGGTCATATATACAAAGTTGAGAGTCATCCAGTCTGAGGCAGAGTATATACCTGAGGTCTACACCTCGTTTAACGTCCATTTTATCTCACTTTGTGTACTGCTGGGAGCATTTGACACATTTAAAGCCTGCCTTTTTTCCTAAATGTTACCAAGTTCTTTAATATAGGAGATAACACACATCTTGCCAATCGGTATAACCTACCCTAACGTGATTTCTGCATGACTAGCACTATTGAAATGTAAATTTCATACCTCATGGCCTTCCCTTAGCAAAAGAAATATGCTATACCTGTAAATAAGAAATGGACTAGAAGACAAAGATGCATGCAGGTTTGAAAGGGTTTATCTAGATAGACAGGCTGGGCCAAACACACACACGTACACACACACACACACACACACACACACTCACACACACACACTCAACTGCCCAACTGGGCTCTTATCTATATGCAAAGCATCTCCACTAAACTATCCACTACCCTGGAGGAGACTGAGAATAATGGACCACTCAGCCCCAACCCCAACCCTACACATCCACCCACACACAATCACTGACACCAGCATGAACAAACTGTATATGCATGCCCAGACATCACTGGACATATGTAGTTAGATGTTTAGAATCGAAAAGCATGCTCAGCACACATTCTCCCTTACCTATTCTCCACTGGTTAATTGCCAGAAAGAACAATTAGCCCGATAAGTATAATTTAATGTCCTCCCCCAAAGAGGGAAATTCAGGCTATTCGAAAACAAACGCACCTAATTCCTCATCCTGCTCCCTCATTATCTCCCTAAATGATGCTTCTATAGGACAGCAGGTGTTGGTGGTGGTGTGGAATGATTGTTTTGTGAATGGTGGTTTGATAGGATTAGAGAAAAAAGGGACAGGGCTTAAGTTATGAATGGGGCTGTTTCTGGTGAGATAGTCGAGCTACAGTGTGTCAGTAATGAGGTAGAAGACACTTGCTTGTCACCACCTTTGCTTTGCTCATTAGTGGAGATTCAGCATATCTGCAGAAGCCTGTGAGGACCAAAGTGCCCAGTATGAGGTAGTCTGGTGAACAGCTTGAATCTTGTTAATTATCACTCAGTATTGTGGTCAAAACAGCCAACCTCATGAACAACCTCTTAAAATTTCAATGAATTATCATAAAATAAATTCCCCCCAAAAATCACTAACAGCAAATACCTCTTTAACTCTGGATCCAGCAGGGGAACAGCCCATGTCACTGGACACCTCAGAGGAAACATTATCTGTCTTGCTACATCTACATGTATACCCTTTTTTAGTCTGCTGTTGGTATCCAACCTCACAATCTCCCTTACAACATTTTGCTTCCACTGCTCACAGCTTTTGCTGGGCAGAAACCCCCTTCCAGTAGTCCAAAATATCATGAAGGTCCTCGTCCTTGGCAAACTGCACTTTCTTACGCAGGGCATGGCCTGCTGCTATATAGGATGCTTCTTCTCTGGGGCTTTTCTTGTAAGGCCGGAATCGCTCCCAGATCCGCAGTGTGCTCTCAGATGAATACTCTGGACTAGAGGAGTAGCCAGAGTTGTAATTGTGGTGACGAGAAGGTGAGAGCTGGGAGTAGGTGGCTGTGGCATCTCTTTTGGTGCGGCCCAGTGGCTTGAGGAATGAGGCCTTTTGGGCTGGTGAAGGTGAGTCGTTGCCACCCTCATAGTAGAGTGCAGGAAAGGAGTGGCGGTGCTCGGAGCTGTGGTAGTCTGGCTGAACTTCCAAATGGTGCTGCTGCTGTCCAGGACCCACCAACCCACCTCCAGCCCCATTATTACACCCGATGCCACCCCCATTCACACTTACTCCACCACCATTTATGTTTCCCATCCCATTCCCATTGCAGCCTCCTACTCCACCACCTCCTCCATTTCCACCCCCTCCACCACAACCCACAGGGCTGCCTTTTTCTGTTGGGTATTTGGGAGGATCACTGCGCTGCTCAGGGATATCCACACAGAACACCCTGGTGCTCTTGACAGATCCCACAGCAGGGGGGCCACAACGGTTCTTCACAACAGCTGTGTCAGCGCTCAACTGCCTCTGAAGGGGCCGCACTGCATTGGCTGGGGGTGGATCACGGTAAGGAGGTGAAAGGAACCCCCCACCACTGATGCCCGGCCGCTCAGACAGGGGCATGACCAGGGGCACTGGGGCCATAGAAGGTGGATGAGGATGAGGTTGAGGATGTGGCTGAGGATGAGACTGAGGATGAGGCTGGGGGTGAGACTGGGGGTGAGACTTTGGATGCACCTTTGGAGAGGAAGCCATAATCTGATCTCCAGGGTGGCCTGGAGAGAGGGGCAGGAGGTTACGGGGGAGAGATGCGATGCAAGTTGGAGGCTGGGAGGAGGACACAGAGTTGGCATTATCAGCAGTGGTCACAACATTAGCAGAGGCATCCAGCTTCAGGGCATCAATGCAGTTGTTGATGATCTGGTTCACCTTGTCCACCTCCTTGGCGATGGTGGAGATCTCTGATACTGAGCCACGGTCATCGTCATCTGAATCCTCCCCAGCCTCAGTCCCATTCTCAGCCCCACTTCGCATATCCACAACTACCTCCCCTCCTATCCCTGCTCCTCCAGCTGCCACCCCTCCCTCCCTGCCTTCTCCTGCCACTCCTGCCGTCCTCACATCCATGTAGTTGCCCTTGCCGCCCATTGCCTCAGAGAAGGCAGTGGCCATTTTTTCCACTTGCGGCAAGGTAGAGAGGCGAGAAGAGCTGGTGTTGGCTGAACCGTGGAGCATGCCTGTGCTAGAGGAGGCTGATGGGGGCAGCTTGCCTCCTGCTCCTCCTGAATGGTGGTGCTGGTGATGAGCCTGCTCCTGGAGACGCTGCATGGCACCTGGGTCATTGGCCACTGCCGCAGCTGCTTCTGGGCCGTACCTGGAGAATGGCAGATTCACTTTAGAACAAACAGTACATCTAGTTTTATTATTTTGATGTCATATTGTATACATCATTATATACAAAACAGCATGATTGCAAAAGACATAATACTTTTTTAAAGTTAATTATTTGTGTGCTCTCAGTTATGCCATGTAATGACAGAATAGTTTTAATTAAAACTCAAAGAAATTATGAAAAATAGCATGGCCCAAAGCCTCAATAAAGAGTATAGTTGTTTAAATAATTTTTTCTGTCTTTTCTGGAATTCAATTAAAAACAAAATAATGCAGCAAAACAAAATTAACTGATGCCCATAGCATAAATTGTTCCAAAGAAATCAATCATACCCAGGGGAAACAGATAGTTGTTGTAATTTTTGTTGTGGCTACAACATCTCAGATGCAGTCACTATCAGTGTAGTGGCTTTGCAACAATTTATTGTCATTAAAAAGGCATGTAATGTGGCTGTTAACAAACATTAAAAACTGTATAGTACCTCATTTCCAAAATAGTTTTCTTCACACTTATAGCTTTCTGCTTCTCTTCCTGGATGCGCCGCCGTCTAAGACAGTAATAGACGAATCCAAGCACAATGACCATGCCAAAGAGACATCCCAAGATGGTCATGATGTAGTGGGTAGTTGTGGATGGGTTGGTTCGCTGGTCCTCTGACCCCATAGCTCGTGTGGTAAAGGACAGACAGGTGTGGTTGTAGCGCTGAGATTTGCTTACAGAAGCCACACAAAACGTGTAGTTTGTGTGCGGTTTCAGCTTGTCCAAACTGATTAACTCCTTGTTGTTTTTAAGGGGCATGATCTCTGCAACAAAAGTGTTGTTGTACTGCGAGAGGATGTACATCTTACTGTATGGTCGTGGGATCTGCACCATTAGAGAGGCAGTGTAGAGGGAGACAGTTTGAAGCTTCATAGATATCTGATGGCTATAGGTGGGGTCAGCAGTGGACGATATGGTTGGCTGATGGTACAGTCCTTGGTCTGGGTTGTCAAAACCCATCCCTGAGCCATCTTGATCTGGTGTTTGGGATGTTATTCCTGAAATTATCACACCATCACGACACATAGATAAAAGAGCATAACGGGCATTTCTTCCATGTCCAGGCACTGGGCTCAGTAGTGGAAAACCAGTCATTTCCACAGGGGTTTCACACTGGAGGCGGTCATAGGTGTGGGTGACATTGTTAAATGCCTCCAGCCAGGTGAGAAAGCTGTAGAGCTCACAGCCACAGTGGAACGGGTTTCCTGCTAGTTCACACACCATCAGCCTGTTGAGGACAGTGAAGGTAGACGGATCAAGACGGGCCAACTTATTGGAAGATAAGTCCAGGCTGTTGAGGCTGGGGCACTCCCAGAAGGCATTGTTGGCAATAACCTCTATGAGGTTGTGTTGCAAGAAGAGGCACTGCATTCGACCCAGACCTCTCAGCATGCCTTCAGTCAGGTTGGTCAGCTTGTTGTAGCCCAGCTGGAGAATCTGAAACAGAAAGAGATTGACATCAACACGACATCATTTGGTGTTTTTTTTAGATATGCTCTTACAGTTTGCTTCAATATGATATGTTTTATCTGTACTAGGCATATTCAGTCATTTTTCTATAACTGTGATTTCAGAACATATTCCTAGCTCGACTTAATTCCAAATACTGTACATTGTCTAAGGAAAATTCAACCAAACTCAATACAATATACAAAATATACACAGTAAGTGGTTTGGGGTATGCTCTTATGCAAATAATTTAACATTTCATGACCCCCTTCATTTAGCAAGGGATTTATATTAAAAAGAAACACAACATTTTCAGCAACATTTTTATCAGTGTATGAGCATGGTTTAATAATGTTTTTTGGATGTTGTTCTGTTTGACTAAATTGCTTTTTTGTCTTTTTAATTGTTGTAATGATGTTGTAAATATCTTGTGAAACATAACCAAACAATGTGTGGGTATTGTGACAGAGAGGAAATGTTAAGATGTATAAACATTTCTGAGTTGTTCTGAACTCTTATTTTGAATTGCTTGCCTTTTTTGCCTCATATACAACACAGGTAAACAGAAGAATTAAAACTTTAAATTAGAGAAACAAAAACAGAGTTGTGTTCTTGGCTGCAGACCTGTAGGTTGGCCTGTCCAGCAAAAGCCCCATCCTCGATGTAGCTGATCTCATTCTTGGTAAGATTGAGGTCAGTAAGGTTTGTGAAGCGGAACATGGATGAAAAGAGCACAGCCTTAAGTTTGTTCTCATTCAGCCTCAGGTCATGAACCTAAGGGAGATAAGAGAGCAGATGACTTTCAGATGAACTCTTTGCCAAAAATAGCTGCTAAGAGGAGCCTATTGCAGCCCCATACATACAAGTTTGTGTTTGAGTCAAATGAGTAATTTCCCCAGTTATACATATTATCAACATTTGTGTTTAGTTAACAGCATGTGTGCAAGCGGCTGGGCATCCCTCCTGAGATATCCTGTAGAGGTAAATGTTGATATTAGGAATGAAATGTAATTGGTGGTGGTTGCAACAGCTCTAGCCACTCAATAAATGAATATGATTAGCACAAAACATTAGCTTACAGTTCTTGACCTAACAAGATGTCTCTGTCAGTCTAGTGATCTTATATGAAAGCAACATGCAGCCCTGAGGATTTTCTTGTCTGATCATTATTAGGTAGCCACAAATTCCCAAAACAGTTTGTTTTGGTTGATGTGTTTCCTCTAGCAATTATTTGCTTTAATAATATCTTCACGGTCACCATTATTGCTATTGTCACCATTATTGGACACGTGAATATTTTCTTGTAACTGTATAACTTTGT
Source organism: Nannoperca australis (assembly GCA_036023655.1). Taxonomy (NCBI): domain Eukaryota; kingdom Metazoa; phylum Chordata; class Actinopteri; order Centrarchiformes; family Percichthyidae; genus Nannoperca; species Nannoperca australis. The sequence continues at coordinate 968 of JAVQJD010072177.1, read as the reverse complement.
AACTAAATTCGATTAAGAACATGCAATATGTGATTTTAGTGTTTAAAAATAAGTAAATTACATTATGAAATTAATTCAGAGTACATGAAGGCATACAATTTAATAGGGGTGGTTATGGTGGTATAAAAGGCCTACTGATAGATAAGTTCATACTGACCGTGCTGTTGATGTGCTGGGGGATGGTCTCATATGGAGGCTGGTTCTGACTGCAGATAGCCAGCCAAACGTAGCCTTTATCCCCCTCTATCAGCCAGCAGTCCCCTTTTACCATGCCAGGCAGGTGGAGGAGCAACAGTGCAGGAAGCAGGAGGGAGAGAAAAAGGGCGGGAGACAGGGAGGACAAACAGAGTCTGGTGGCCATGGTTTGGATTAGAAGTGTTTGAGGTCGCCTCAGTAGAAAGAAGAAGAAGAAATAAGTTGAAGCGAGGAAGACAGCCAGCAGCAGTTTCAAATCAGAAAGGGTGCAGGTCAGGGGTAAGCAGGCCAAATCTAAGTAGAGAGAAAGGTGAATGGAAGGGCGTCTTCACGGTGATTACAGCTGAGCTTGCAGCAGTCCTGTCCCCATTTTAGGTGTTCCACGTCAAAGGGTTTTGGAGACTATCACCCCAGCAGCTAGTCATGGCCTCTGACAACCGTACGTCTTGACACCACAGATGAGGGAATACTCCGTCTCAGTGTAGGGCAGAAGGTCTATATAACAGAAACACAGAGAGAGAGAGAGAGAGAGAGAGGAGGGGGGCGGTATTAATATTAATAGTGATAATGAGAAAATGATTAAGAGTAGGCAGAAAATTGTAATACAGTTCACATATCCCGAAATGGTTTTTAATTAATTGAGTTTAGGTCTCATTTCTAAAAGCACTGTAAAAAAACAAAAAACAAAACAGGTATGTGAATCTAATACCCATGCTACCTAGTCCCTGCAAGGTAATGCACCACAGTAATAAATCCATTACCTGCAATGATTA
>JAVQJD010072174.1:0-26905 GCA_036023655.1 Nannoperca australis | reverse complement strand
GTGTGTGTGTGTGTGTGTGTGTGTGTGTGTGTGTGTGTGTGTGTGTGAATGAATAAGTCAGTGTACAGGTGCTCCACCTCAACTCTGGGAGCAGCTGGCTAAGGCAAGGCCTCAGACATTTGTCTGCTTGCACACACACACAGACACACACAGACACACACAGACACACACACACACACACACACACACACACACACACACAGAGAACAGATGAGGTTGCAATGTGGAAACTACATACTTACTAAGGAGAGTAAGTAAGGAGAGGGGAAAGGGAGGGGTTTGAAACAATTAAATCCATGCTGACAACTCACAGACAGTCATTTCATAACTCATACGTTCGGGAGGTCGGCTGGACCTTGTGTCTCATAGCAGCAAGGCCACAAGGGAAGCAGCCTTATAAGGTTATACTATGAAACACACACAGGAACTGACACACGCCTGGCACAAGACACAGGTGTTCCCTATTTGTCATTAGCTGAATGTTCTTAACCCAGACAGCTGGGGCTTAATCACACCTGTAGGACATACTGGTATTAGCATCATCAATGGATTTTCATTGCAATGACATGATGTATATTGTCTCTCATGCAAGATGATTGCACTCATTATACATTGATGTAATTTTCCATGAGTGGTGGAAATTTTGATGGCCAAAGTAGAAAACATACTTAAATTCCTCCTCCCATAAAATAACCTTCCTTACCTTACTGATAAATGTTGAGAAACTGATAAGCAGGGAGGGTCTTGACTGATGACTAGGAATCATGCCACCCTGTCACCCAGAAATGAGCCTTGCTAAAGTGTCCTTGACCAAGGCAAGGCAGCAATGCCTACCATTTCATGAGCAGCTGTTAGGTAGTTGTCCAAGTGCTTCAACCTGTGAGAGGACAGGAAAAAGGAAATTGTTCACTTTGGATGAAATAACACTATTAATCAAATCTGAGAGGAACAACTTCTTATTCACACAGTACACTCAGAAACCCATCTATTCAAAGTAACTGATTGCCAAAAGAAGAGGCTAAAGAACTACTTTAAGCATGTTGGTCTTTTATAGGAATTAGTATTTTATTCTCAGTTAAATCATTTGCAGTGTCAATGTATGCCATTAGGGTCAATGTACAGTTTCTTGTAGTGGGAATACACCATGGTAAATCAACACCGGTGAAACTATTTGCTAACTCTGTGTGTCTGCCATTTGATGCTGGTCGGGTAGTGTTGTGTACAAGATCCACTTTGATGTGGTGTGTACTAACATTCAAATTCAAGATGGCATGAATGATGTCTGTCCTGACTTTGACATCATATAGTAAATCAGTCACCACACCCTCACTAAGTTTAAAACAGTTTTGTTTTAAATGTTGACAGTTAATCTTACATTTCATGTTAAATGTAGTGGTATCTTATGGAGTGAATATAGTCTTAGTATTTTTTGTAAATGTGTATTAAAAGTTAAATTTGTAACTGAAAAACAGGATTTGAAAATATTTTACTTACAGATTTTTAACTTCAACTTCTCAGATCTCATCCTTTTACAGACATACATTTAAATTGTTTCAGACTTTGCAAACAATATACGGGGGTGGGGGGTTATTTTTTAATGTGAGCATTAATGTGCTTTCTGCCTGGAATGGCTGTTTTCTCAGCAGATGAACAACTTTACCACCTAGCAGTAGCTTTTACAAACCATATATTTACTTTTACAGGTTACTGTATAGAGTTTGTGGTTGGTAAATGTATGTGCTCTAATTGAGGGGCAACGCGCTGTTCTGTCTATTTACAAAAACATTTTTCCCACTTTGAATTAAACATGAATACGCTGAAAGCCCAGAACTCCACAGGAACATACATATAGCATGCATTTATGAATCTGTGGAGCTGCGACCAGCGTTAATATAGTCTAAAAATCCCAGAAGTGAAAATAAGCACATCCGTGTATAACACGAGACATTTGTAAGTTCAAGAAGCTTTTTGAATGCGAAAAGGATCAGATCTGAGAAGTAAAAAATCTGTAGGTAAAATATTTTCAAATCTTGTTTTTCAGTTACAATAATAATAATTCATAAATTATCAAATAACATAACATTGAGACTATATTCACGCCATAGTTTCTTGGTTTCGAACTTGCTTAATGGAGTGATGATCTAGCCTTGTATCTCTTCCCACCAAACAAATACTTTTCCACCAGAACTTAGCTACATGTAACACCTTGTAAGCAGCTCAAGAAAAAGGATAAAAAGCAGAGCAGTAATGTAACATGATATTCCATTCCATAGGAATAATTATGCCCATACCCCTCTTCGCTTTTGTTCAAAAGACCACTCAAACCAAGTCTGGCTCTAACTATGTTCTGTGTTTTTATGTAATTGGAATGCATGTAAGCAGCAGGGCTTGTATTTGCCTTCACAGTGGGGTGCACCAAAGTTTTAGAAGGGTGGCATTATGTTTCCTCAGGAGCTGTGTTTTCCTAGCCTTGCATGCATTAGAGGTTAGCATTCAGGCCTGGGAATAAGCCGGTGTGTGTACCAGCCACCTGAAGATTATCTTGACATTCTTGTTGCTGCAGGGGGAGGACAGGCCTCCCACCTGATTCATACTACTCAACACAGATGTAGCAACTAGGTAGGGGAGTAGGGAGGTGAGGAATGGATGGAGGGAGGGATGGTAGGAGGCATTTAAGAGACAGGTGGAGGGTGGTGGAGCGCTGGAACTAGCTGCTACATGTCGCAGCATGTCCATCATGGGCACATTACACACAACCTCTGCCATTTAGAGGGCTCCTGTGCAGCCTGCTAATCCACTGGTATGAGTGACTTTTCAGTCAGAGAGGCAAGCATGGGGGCCAGACTGTATGGCGCATTATCATTAAGGGGCTTACACAAACCCGTGGTGGTGGGAATGGGAATGTCTTACAATGACCCCCCTACATTCTATGATCCCCCTCCAGCATGTTTTAATGTGTTTTTAAAACTTCCTGCAAGTCACTCTCTAAAGCCAGGCACTCAAGAGACCTTTTAGATAAGGTTGTCAAGGTCCACTCCTCAGAAAAGGACACTGCCACATCTTGTAAAAAGTTAGCTGAGAGAGTAATATGTCCTGACACCCATGGCTTTATAAAGAGCTGGTGGAGAATCTGGTGAATGCCCAGTTTGTGTTGTGTCCTTAAAGAGAGTGTGCTTTAGGTTTCCTGGCCAGAATCTTCCTCATAGTGTCTGGGATTCAGATTGCCAAGCACGATGTCTGGGCCAGGATCCCGTCGTCCTTTCACACTGGCACGTCACACTGACTGTGATATATAATATCTATAATACCTAAAAAATATATAATTTGAGTAGAGTTCTTCTAGATAATGTCTGGTTCAATGGAAAGATATTGTATGTATATTTCAGTGAAAACATAAGTATAGGGCAGTTTTTTTAATCAATTATAATATTTGAAAAATCTACAATGTTTCCCAACATCTCTGCTTACCTCTCTGTTTTCAGGGATTGAAATAAAACAAAATGGTAATTTAGTCCCTGGACAGAAAGACTTGTGAGTTACACGCTTTTGCTTGAAAAATCTACGAACTTTTGTTGGGGTGTCATAATTAACAGTATCATGACTTTTGCCAATCAGATTGATTTACAAATCTGTCAAAACACTGCAAGTGTGATGTTCAACTGTGACTAACTTAAAATCATTGGCCCCAGCAGTTATCACTTTCACCAGCCCAATGTATCTCAGCTGTCCTTCTTTGAACTGGAGCTTTTGGACTTTGACAATCAGTAAAATAGATTTATGTGGCCATGGTGCAGCTGAGAAAGACCTGAAGCTCCAAGTGTGGATCTTCTGGAAAAAGCTCAAACAAACAAATCCAAAACCATGTGACCTGAGCAAGACTGGCTGCCGCAGAAGAACATGAAACAATTAAAGGTGTCTCCTGTAATCTATCAGAAGAAGCAAACCATCACACATCACCCGTCTCCTGCCTCACACCACAATGCCAAATAAACAAACACTTGAATTGCACAGAGAACTGATGTCACCTAAGACACTTTTTTTGTATCTACAGGAAAAATATACATACAATAGGTTCCTAACAATACTGACCAAACAGTAGGGGCATTGATTGGGCAAGGATCTGTCCTTCGTAGCCCATTAGAATTGAACTTTTTACCTCTATTGATGATGATGTATTTTTGGTATTAGTCAGCAGGTTTCATAAGGGTTTCCTAAATGTGTATGAAGATCACACTTCTGCAGTGATTAGTCATTTCCTGTGCAGTGATTGTTAAAGAGCAGAGTACAAAATATTTGAGTAAAAAGATCTTTATTTTTGCTCATCCTTCAGAAATGTTTTATCATTACTATAATTTGAACCTAATACTTCCATACAGTATATCTAAATGTCATTGGACGATCCTCCAGATCTGGTTTCTGATTTGTGTTGTGACACTGCATGAACTTGACTAATCTGGCTAACTGGGCTTGCATGCTACAGCTGATAGACAACAACTGGTGCACTGCCAAACCTTTGCAGGTATATGTCACGCTAGAGTTTCTGTTCCACACATGAGAGTAGTGGAGATAAATAGACTAGTCCGACCCTGCCAAACTGTGGAAGTGGTATACGGAACCAAACGTCATATATTAAATGGTTTGGGATGAATACACATAAGGTTACAAACTCTTTTAGATTATTGTTTTGGTTTCACAGCTGGCAAAAATCTGTACTCAACCTTTTCACAGAAAAAGGTCAGATAAACCCACTGTGCACTTCCTGCCAAGGACCACATTGATGACGAGTTGGGCAGATCAAAACAAAGCCAAAAACCATCTAACCTAACCTCCTTCGAAAGAGGTTTGTAGCATTACATTATCACGACTCCACCTTTGCTTCTGCGACACAAAAGTCATTATTAACATTCCCATGAAAGACTGAAAGATAAACATTGGTCATTTGACCAAATAAATTCTGGCCATTTCATGTGAGAACAGTAATGTTGTCTTGACTACAACAGTGGTGAATACAGTGTTAGACAGCAATCATGGCTTTGTTATGTAATATACTCATTCCTTGAAATATGAGTTTACCGTACTGCTGCATTGCACACTAGAAAAGTTCCTGGCAGTATGTGTGTGTGTGTGTGTGTGTGTGCGTGTGTGTTGTCATCTGGACATAAAGAACAGCTCTATTGTCTCGATTCAAAGGTGAGGGGGACGGGGACCTGGAAAGCACCTCTCATCCAAACCCTTCCCTATAATGACTACACTTGACATGCAGGGGACAATTCCCTAGGCAAAGAGTGAAAAGGTGCTGGCCAGCTGAGTGGGACACTCAGCAAAAAGGAAGGAAAGACAGAGAGAGAGGCCTGAGAGAGGACGGATGAAAGAGAGAAAGGAAGAAAGGGATATATGAAGAAAGTGGAGGCGGGTGTGATTAAAACATGTAGACAAATAATCTAGGAGGAATTTTGTTATTTTGGTGGCTACATTATTTCAGTGACTAAACTCACCTTCAGTTCGGAGGTGAAAGATATAGAAATGAAGTTCAAGGCGTGTGTTTGTTAAAAAGTGTGGGTTGGAGAGATGAGTGGGGCCATTAGGAGGGCCTGGGATCTTTAAAAGCATATCCTCTAGAGCCCAGGGCATGCTATGAGAGGAATACCAAGCTCTGGGAACAATGAGGAGAGGGCCGAGTCACCCCTGCCCACCAGCCTTTCACCACAGTGGCCACTCAAAGGGCAACTACCAACACTGCACTGCAAGTTAGCCGAGACAGAGCTGTCTCTCAGTCTTTCTTACTCTGCGGAACCAACTGTTCATATCCTCAATGAAAGGCGCAATATGCAACTATTGTCACAATGAGAAAGGAATTAAACCCGCATTCATCCATATTTTTGATAATTACACTGAATGAATTTACTCTTTGATATCAGTGTTACTGCTAGTACCAAAATCACAGCAAATAAACAATCATCTCTACAGCACAAACTGTGTTTAAGCCTTTTAGCACATTGTTTTGATTTCATGACATACAAATTGACTATGTCTAAACTGTCAATTAACTTTACTTATATTGCACTTTTCAACCTTAACAATTCTCAAAGCACATTACACAGGCTTTTACAACTAAAAAGGACTGATAAACATACTGCATTCTGCCTGCCCTGCAATAGAAAGACAAAGCTAGCAGCTAGCTAAAAAGAAAGTAATTTAGCAGCCAAAGTGCCAGGTGTTTTTTTCTGGGGTTGGAGGAGACCACAACCGAGTCAAAAATAGAGAGAATATTGGCCACCCCTGGAATCTGATTGGCCACCCCAGGTGCCATCTAGCTATCCTAAACTATGATTGGCTTACTGCCCAGTCAGAGGTGGGACCTAGTTTGAACAGCTTTGTGAGAAACCAAAATTGCTTTTTAGACTTCAACAATCTCAGCAACAATCTGCAACAATCATAAGTCAGTGCCCCACTTGGGCCACCCCAGTAAAAACGTCTGGACACACTACTGGCTACATGACATCATGCACTAATTTTCATTTTTATAAGATCATAGCAACTTGTGTGTATATTTATGGACAGACACAGATATTGCAGTATTTTAAATATATAAAATCAAACACTTAGTAAACTTTTATACATTCCAAACAAGTCAACATTCCAACACTGACACCACCTAACACTAGTGTCAGGTAAAGGTGCTAATATTGCCACATTGTTTGAATGTAAGATTGTGGTGTGCTGTCACAAAGGCAGGAAGTTCAGCTCCAGCTTGATGCCATTTGAAAGAAAGCAGGTTATAAAGATGAGTGGCGAAAAGGCAGGAGAAGTAAACACTGAGAAAAGCCTTTGAGAATGATGCCTGCTGTAAAGTCATGTCAATGTGCAACTTTTCACAAACTGTTTATTTACATTTGCAATGAGAGTTTAGGTTGAAGTCATTCAGGCTATTCCATAACTCGCATGTTTCTTTATGTTTCATCCGCTCCTATTTAACTGAGTGGTATTATGTTTAATTGTCCCACTGTTGCTTCTGTTTATTAAAATATCTCTCCCTCTTACTTGCTCATTATAATTTTATTTCTCCTTCCATCATTCTAAAAGACACCATCTCTTTAAATTTCATCAATGCACCATGCTGCTTGAAACGATAAAAGACAGTGCAGACGAGCTCTCTGCGCTGCACGAGTACAAAGGGCTCATATTTACATACAACCCTCTTTATCTCAGCTATGGGCTTGTTTTTTTATATTTGTGGTTAACTCTTCAAAGCCTCCGTCAAGATCCAAGGCTTGTACGGCTTGTACTTAATGACTGTAATTTCCAACATTAAAAGCTTATGGGTTGCCACTGCAATAATAAAAAGCTTGCTTTGTCGGTCAAGCCTTTTGATCTTGACACTTTTAAAAACAAGTCCCCTAGGATGTTCACAATGAAGCCAATTGACAGGCCTGTTTGTAGGCTGCGGAGAAAAGAAGATTATTGCTCTTTGTAGACCTGACCCCATTCGTTATTTTGGGAGGTTTTAGCCGTCTTAGAGGAATTTGGGGATGTAATGTTCTACCTCTACCCATGTTTTAGATGAAAATGAACAAGCATTTAAGGAGGAGTAAAGCCACACAAAACAACGTGGTTTATTTCTTCTAGTGTGATATAATTGTGCTCTAAACACAAGACTGAAAGTGGAAACAAAGCAAAAATGAAACACATTTCAAAAGCAGAAGACCTAAAAAACAAAGAAGGAATGTTTACACATTTGAACTACAGTCAACACATCTCCTCTGGCACTAATCATCATGAGAAGATGAGCAGCATTTTTTAAGCCTGCAGCACGGAATTTCTGGACTAACCAGCTGTCATTTCGCTCATTGACATTATGCATGCTCGATATTTGCAATGCTGTTTTTTTCCCCTCTCCACGGGGGTAATTTGGGGCACAATAAAGCACTCTAGTGGGTAACAGAGCTCTCTTTGTAGCACGGGCCCCTGGGGGCCGCTAATCTCTGCCAAGGAAAACAATGGCTCACTGCTGCACCAGGGCCTGCTCCTGTCAGTAATGCATCAGGTTTAAACACACACATACACACACATATGCAGCTGATGCGGTTGCCGCCCATCCTTGTCTCGACAACCAAAAAAAGTAAGCACCTGGCTTACAACAGGATTGTTAGATGGATAACGAAGAAGAACCAAGAACCCACTTTATTGCAGACATGCAACACACACATGCAGCTGCATCCCCTGTCTTGGTCAAGGACAGAGCATTCAAATGAGCAATCTTCTGCATGTTTTTTGCATGGGGGTTATATATGTATCATATGGAGGACCCCCTAGTGAGCATGGGGAGAACATGCAAACTCCACACAGAAAGGCCTGGAATCGAACCCACAACCTTCTTGCTGTGAGGCAACTGCACAATGCACTGAGCCACAACAGGACAAAAAAGCAAGAGACATGACAACATGCTCACCCTAACTACCTCCTACCATGTTTCCCATCAGAGCAAATTAATTATTACGATGTTACCAGTCACTGCAACAAAAATATAGTGTGTTGTAGTTGCATTGTTTTCTGAATTGGGTCCTAAATAAGTATCAGTTTGAAACGGTTTTCCAAGACTGTTTGATAATGTGACATTTTGCCAATAATGAGTCATTCATTTTAAATGGGGAACATTATTGGCCAACCTTTTGACCTTCAAGCCTATAAAAACCATATCTACTACTAGTCTCCCAAGTGAGACTATACTAACTACATTACTTTGTTATGATATGGCGCTATATAAATAAAATTGAATTGAATTGAATTGAATTGAGAGAGTTTGTATTAATCCAAGCAGCAGCTGAGTCATGACTACAGAGACCTTGGGGATTCTGAGAGATTTCCTTCATTCCTTTATAGTAAACAATTATTGCATTGGAATTGGAAGCCAGCACCCAGTAAAATCAAGGTTCCTCTGAGCTTTTATTATGGACTGCACTTATAAAGCTCTTCTTTGTCTTAGTGGACAAAGCGCTTTACAATTAGCCTCTCAGTTACCCATTTACACACACTCACACTGGTATACCCATTGGGAGGAATTTGGGGTTCAGTGTCTTTCTCAAGGATGGGAGCAGCCTGAGACCTTACCGCCAACCCTGTGATAAGCATATGACCCACTTTACCTCCTTGTAGCTGTTTTGTACCTTCTCCATGATTGCCACGTTCATTCTGAAACATTTATTAAATCAATCCTTCCTACAACCCAGACCTCTGCATTGATCTTTTTGAGCGATTCAAATAGGTCTGGTGTTTCGCTCAATGACAGATGTTTCCTCAATTGCAATAACAACTGAGCAGAGTTTTGTAAGTAGGGTTTAGAATGGGATGTTCTTGTGCAAGATTCAAAAATGTTTTACCAGAAATTAGCCATGAACAGACAAACTTGGACGACTCAAATGTGCTTCTGAGGGAACATAAAATGACCACTCTGAACCTTTCCAAGCACAATACTTCTAATATGACTAAAAAATGAAATCCATGCCTGTGTCAGTACAGGTCAATAAACACTATCACGTTGTTCCAACTTTGAGCTAAAAACATACATGCTATGGTTGCTTTTAGCAGCAGGCATCTTAATGGAGACAGACATGTTTTATTTGGTCAGAGCTATTAAAGTTGAAATATATCACTTCTGAAGCAAAGTGGGGAAAATGGAAGGAATCCTCCAAAACAAGGTGACTTAGACTGATATCAGACAGGTGATTTGGATTCCCTACCCTCTCTTACAAATGTGTGTGGCATTGCCCAGGATTGGTACTCACTGTTGTTCCTGTCCTAGCTAGAGAGCTAGAATGTATTGTAATGGTAAACACAATGATGCAGTGCACTCATGGATTCATATACAAGAGGTCCTTAAAAACACAAAGGCTTCTCTTTTAAGGTCAAGATGTCAGTGAAGTGCAAGTGTTTAGCCATCAATTATGACAGAACAAGGTGAGGCTCCTCTAATTAGTGGAATTACACTGGTTTACATAACTGTTTTTTTTTTTTTGTTAAGAAAAACAACACCTGGAAAATGTATAATTTCAGGTTGTAGCCACATAGCGTCTCTTCTACTCTGTGTTCTATTTCCATCTATTTATTACAACTTGAGTCATATTGTTGTAGTTTTGGTGTTAATTTGCATTAATTTTGATAATCCACCGAAGACACTGATTAGATCTGGCAACATTACTAGAACTAAGAAATACATTTAGATTGTCTAATCTTCTTCATTCAGAGGTAAAACTAAAAGCAAAAGACTATTTTGGCATAGTGACCAAAAAACAGCATGACATGCCAAACACTTTTCTCATATGCTATTATTACAAAAGGAAGGCTGTAAAATGATGAATACATTTTTCCAAGCATTTGTTTTATCAGAATATGACCAAATAGTTCCAGTGAAAGTCTCGAAAAGCAGTATCAGGGAATTATACTCATTGCAATACATGCAAGCAGGGCAATGGTAGTAAGCCAGTTTCGAGCAAGCTCCATTGGAATGAATGGGGTGTCCATTTTAGTCCATGGTATCCATTTATTTTAATACATGGTAAACTGTGATGGTAGATTGGGTGACAATTTACTGTTTGCATGAATTGTCTCTTCCACATGAGTTTGTGGCTTTCTTAAAACCTGTCTGATCAAATGGCATGTTTCTGGCCTCATCTGAAGTCTTTTAGCAATGTTGATGCACACCCAGATCTTAGCACTATACCTTCAAAGCAGAAACTTTGACTTGTTATAGCAAGACAAATGTTAATAATGGCTCAGTTCCATTAAATGTCCCAGTAAGCTATTCCAGCGAACCAGCACACACAATACCAGGACCTGCCCTAAGTGGAATACAGACATCATTAATGTTACTAAATATGTCAGTATCCCTGCTAGGCATGTCAAAATGTCTGCTGTGAAAAAGGTCTATTAACTGAAACTATCCTTACTTTCTTGCAGCACTTGCTGTATTCCATGAGAAAACACACTTAGCTCCTGCAATTGGGAACACAAAGCATGACAGAAATCCTATTTAAAACCTCTGAGGTACAATAATGACAGGTTGAAAAATATAACTGTCCTTTGGAGTCATTTTACCAGCCAATGCAGTGAGTTGCCAATGTAGTGAGTTGAATTTAAACAGGAACCAAAGCCTGTAATCTACATGTCCTCTTTGCATCAAACCTAGATATGTTCTTTATTGGTTAACCGCATGTGCTACAATGGCCAAACCACATGTGAGGGATTGTATCAATAAGAACAGGTCATCAATCAAGCTTGAGTGCTCAGCATCTTGTTTGCTGAGGTTTCCCTGCCTTGAAATGAAAGGCAGGATCACTGCATGTCACTGCCAGTGACAGCTTGAAAAACATCTGAGCTTTTTTACAAGCCTGAAAGGGGTGGAAGAGCAGCCAACTGTGACATGTTACACCAAACCATACAACTAATATTCACGCAGAAAAAAATCTTCCAAGCTAAAAACCAAATTAAGTGCACTTGTATTTCAAGCTCTCTTTTTATATCTGTCAAAATCTAAGTTGACAGATATAACAAGGAATTCCATATTCAACATGAATCTAAAAAGAGGACAGCTGTGAAAGATAAAGGAAGTGAGAAAAGCCCAGGGTGGCACCATAGACTTAAGATGGACTACATGATAACTCCCCAAAAGAGAAGCCAAAACATCTCGATCACCCCCTGGCGGTTGGCTGCAGTATAGGCCATAAGCCCCGCCTCCTCCATGTTAGCAGATGGGAGAAAGGAAAAATTAAATAAAACTTTCCCCAAAATGGTTTCTGCCATTTTATGTAGTTCTTATCACACTGATGTTTGTTCAACTGTTCCTTCTTCCAATAAGGTTGGTTTTAATTTGTTATTTGAAGATAGATAGAAAGGGGGTGTAATGTCATGATGGCTTGAGGTTTGCTCACGATTGCATGGGCGTGACCTCAATACCCCAGCTCCACTGTGGATCACTACTGCGCAGACTCTGGCTCCAAATTACTTCACCAGCGCAAGATGGCAACACCTGTATCCAGGATATTTTGGATTCATTGTTGTAGAGCAAAAAGGAAGTGGACATTTTTATATACAGTCTATGGGTGGCACGGTCCCCCCCTTAAATCTTATTGGCCCCCCTTGGAGTCTGAAGGTGATTGGTTGTTGGCTTATTAGTGTCACGGATAGATTACTGAACAGATCTACCAGTATGGTTAACATGTCTTGGAGAAAGTTTTACATATCTGTGACCATCATCTGTCCATGGCTGTAGGCTGCTTGGAGTTAAAAATAGCAGCTACTCATAGATAATGTTTCATTTTAGCTGTTGACATTCAGATATTACACTGAATACTGAATAAACAATGTCCCTATATGTGCAGTTTATTATTGCAGAGAACCAATGCTTTAAATGTGAGTCTTGACAAATTTTTACTTATTTTACTGTGTTCCCCTTCTTTACAACTGTGCCCTAGTCTAGCAGTCAAGTTTCTAAAGTCTAAAGTGTTGTGGTGGCTGATAGGTACAGCTGTGTGCCCGGGTGTGAGAGGTACAGCTGTGTGCCTTGTGGTTTGACTCCGGACTCCCCCGATCACCTCCTCACTTGGAAGTCGCTTCGGATAAAAACGTCTGCTAAATGTAATGTAAAGTCGCCCCTGCTAGTCACAACTTTTGTCATAGGAAAATGTGTTTTTTATGGATAATCTTTACAATTTTACAGAAGAAATGTTATATCTTTCATATCTATATTCTCTCCATCCTTTGCATGGACAATGTTTGCATATGAAGAGCTAACCAGGTTGGAGCGAGGGAATAATAACCTACCCTCATTACCCGCATCTAACACACACTTTAGACCCTCATATTCGTTGTCAGTGAACATTCAATGGAAGGGATTAAACCCCTCTTTCATCCCCTTCTTACTGGTTTTGTGTTGATTTCTCGGGTCATCAGATCCAGCTGGGAGTCTTCACTTTGCCCAGAACGCCTCCTTGTGTTGTGACACAGGCAAAGTACACACTGAGGAATCAAACTGTTGAGCTACTTTGAAGATCAGCAGCTATTATTCCTCAAGTACCCCCATTGTTCTACGCTTGAATTAGTGCACCTGAATCCACTAATCGATGGTTGTTAGTTCTGTGTGCACATGAATGGCATGAGGCCATTCATGCGGGATGTTAAGTGATATTTGAGTGTTTCTCGAGGAACAGCTGCCTGTGGTTCAGTGTTCCAAGAGTCTTGTCTGAGGTTTGAGTCCATCATAAGCTATTTTGCGAGCCGTCCTTTCTCACTCTTTTCTTCATCTCTTGACTTTGCAATTTCCAAAACTTTTTGTATAGAAGAAAAAAAAAATTCTGAATGTTGAAAAAAATGGAGGTCATATTATATTTGAGAACGTATAGTTCTCTTTAAATAGAATTTGAATTAGATTCAGACAGTGATCCATTAAGGATTGTTTGTAGCTCTAATGTTGCTAAGCTAGGACATTTCCTAATGTTTAAGGTGTTCTTTAGAGCTAGTTATCCCAGTTTAACCTATGAGAGTTTCAATGGTTACATATGTTGCTGCCTGGAGGAAATACATTCTCTACAAGTGAGAACAAGTCAAAAGAGTGTCCTGACATTGCAGAAACGGACCTAGACTCACTGAATGTCTTGAGGAGGAAAAATAGACAATCTGAAAAATGCCAGTGTGACGAAGACTGTCACTGGTTTCACACAGCACACAGTAAACAGAAAAGGCACCTGGTAAGATACTAGTAAATGGGCATCCATCCAGACATATATTATTTCCTCTGGCAATGTGGTGAGTGCACGCATCAGTGAAACATAAGACATAATTGTAACTTTACATGTGTCTCTGGCAGTGGGATAAAAGAAAAGTCACACTTCATCAAGGTTTGGTTGGTTTAGTATGTTTATTTATTTATACTTATCTTACAAAAAAGGTGTCTGCTGGTTGTGCTAGTGATCTGCTGTTTTCTTCTTCACAGTCCCAGGGTCTGAAACCGAGCTAATGGGTGAGACAGGCTTATATGGAGGCCACAGCAATCAATTGCATGTGTGCTGCTGGTGGAATGTACCATGTTCAGTTAGCTCGTGGGTGGGACTGATTGATTTTGTGTTTGGATTAGTGTTAGGGGGATAATTGAGGTGATTTACCTTAAAATGGTGATTCTTATAGTATGGGATTATCATGTCATGTCAGAACTGGTCTTAACAGTGTGGGATTGATAAAATGACAGATAATTAATAATGGATAAAGAGAGAGAGAGAGAGAGAGAGAGAGAGAGAGAGAGAGAGAGAGAGAGAGAGAGAGAGAGAAATATCCTTGGCTAAAATGTAAATTGTTTGATTTGTTTAGTTTTGGGCAAATAAAAGCACTGTCACTGGTGTTTGCAATTTAAGCCATCTCTGTCATCTTTAGAAACAATATACCCATCGCTATCCGTGACAGCCAGAGAAAAAAATAACTTCCAAGAGCTTGATAGTGTGAGAGTATGTGACTGATAGAACAGGACTGGATGAAGAATATCTGCCATCTATATAACCCCAGTCCGAGCATTGCTCGTTTCAGCAACCACCCTGGGACCCGGGGCTGGTAGTTAGAGGGCCTTGCACATACTCATAGAACTGGGGTTACACCAGGTAACCTAATTTCTTTCGTACGTGCTCCGCCCTCTAATGGGCTTCACTATTGGTTAAACCCAAGGCGAAGTCTATAGGGATGAGATGACACACATAACTTGATGAGGGTGAGTACATTCAACTTTGACTCAGGTGTCGAGGTGGAGCCTTGAAGGGATAAACCAATAGCGAAACCTGTTAGAGGGCGGAGCACGTACGACATAGAACTTATCTATACTAACCGCAATGTCCTGCTTCTTTTTTATCCAGGTAACAAAGTTTTTTTTCCTATCAGTTTGTTCTTTCTCAATTATCTACACTTTAACTAACTTATTCACAATCTTTCTTTCTCTCTCAATCCAATCAAACCTACTCCCTTTTTAAACAGGTGAATGTCCTTTCTTCAATTTGGACGGGTCATCATGGGTGATGGTTCTCCTGTGTAGTGGGTTTTCCAGCTTCTGGTGAAGGTAGATCTGTTGACCTCATTTCCGGGGTGTCTTTTCAAAATAAACTTAATACCTTCTTTATGAAAGAGTCTGTGGTTATTTACATAATACAGAGTGGATTCTTTTGTACAGTCAAACATGCTTATTTAAGTGAGGAAGATGCAGCTTCATCACAACGTCCTCGAGAATTTAAATGTGGGATTTATGGTATGATTGAATTCAAGAATTTAATGTTTCACTGTTATGAGAGACAAGAGATGAAGTCTTTCTTATCCTTCGAGTACTTTTATCTCTGTCCCGACAGGACCAGTCTGATAAAGTGTTTCTCACATTCCAAAAATGTATTTTCCACAAACAAGTAAAAGGCAGCATCATCTTATGTTCAGGCCAGTACTTTCAGTACTCAAAGATGTGTTAAATACAGAAGATGTGGCGTGTGGCAGCTTTGAAGCTGTTTGAAGACATCTAGAAATAGAAAACAAGACACTGGTTTAGCAAGCAGTCAATTCAATTCAATTCAATTTTATTTATATAGCGCCATATCATAACAAAGTTATCTCAGGGCACTCAATCACATGGAGCCGGTCAGCCTATAGAAGATATTTACTGACCATCAACAGCTACTATAGAGACTTCGTGACTATGCAGTGTCAGCAGAAGAACAACTACCACCTAGCTGTAGCTTATTTAAAGCATATATTTACATTTATAGGTTACTGTGTAGAGTCTGTGGTTGGTAAATGTATGTGCTCTAATTGAGGGGCAATGAGCTGTTCTGTCTATTTACAAAACCATCTTTCCCACTTTGAAATTAAACACGAATTTGCAGAAAACCCAGATGTCCTAGTTGTCCACCAGCACTCAAACGCAGCATGCATTTATGAATCTGTGGAGCTGCAACCGGCATTAATATAGTCTCAAAGTGAAAGTAACTTGATCCATGCGTAACACGAAACATTTGTAAGCGCAATAAGCTTTTTGAAAGTGAAAAAGGTCATAGATCTTATTTTTCAGTAACAATCATTATTGACTTTTTACTCCATAATGAAGTTACCAAGATTGTGTGACTGCATCGTACTTACAAAATTTCAAATTGCTATTCTTTACACTACTAATTACTGAAAAAATACACTGTAACACGTAAAACATCATTATGGTTAATAGAAGCCAAGGTGGATTGTTGGTACAAGATTCACGATATGAATTGCAGTCTATCAAAGTCACCACACTTTGCTAACCCACAATTTGTACTGACAACCAGCTCACATGCAGTTAATCCTCCACTTTCATGCTAATATATGGCTGAAATCGAATCGGCATGGTAGGATGGAAGTGACACATTTCCTTGAGCTGTTGATGAATGTTGTGACAGCTGTCCCCATTAAGCAACATACAGAGGTGTCTGCAGCCCAACGGTGGGCAGTGGCCAGTAAGGGCTTTACAGGGTTCACCAAAACCCTGTGGTCTCGCTGAGTAATGGACAGTTTAAAATCTTCTTTCAAGGGGATCTAGACAGACATAGGTTGTGGGAAGCATGGAGGAATAATGTGTATGCCCTGATAAACCTGATAAATATATCCCAGCTATGGTAAGACACACTGTCCATAGCAGGTTTCGGTGGGAGGTCTGTAGCAGTGGCACAAATGATAAATTGTGTCATGCTATTATGCAATGACACGGGGAGTAATGAGGTGTCAACAGCGCAGTGTGAGAAAGGTCAACAAGCTACCTTTTAGTTTCTGGGTGTTGCTAATCAATCTACTTTTTGGTGCATTAATCTAAATATGTTTTGTTTTTGTTGATTTACCTTATTGTACATTTCAAAAAGCAGCAACCGCAGCATGTTTTTTAGGACTTTGTTGAACTTAACAAAGATCTTAAAAAAAAATCTTAAAAATAAGACAAAATAACAAAAAATACAGCTAAATAGGTCATCTGTGCAACAGCTTGTTACGACCCATTTACGACACGTATGTAATAGTACATACTTATAATACTTGTAGCATTGTACATTTTAGAAAAGATAAAAATTAGATGTTATAAAAAACGGTGTTCCCAGATATGGTTGGTGAGCACAGGCAACCACACTGTAATATAAAGACTTTTGTAAGCTAAGCACAGTCACTATGCCCAACTTGTTCACCAAGATATAGTTTCAACAAGTAACTACCAATAAAACCACAAATGGACAATTTGACCTTACTGTTTATGTAAGAAACAAGATAAGCACTAATCAGCTTTAGAGACTTGTACTCTTTGTTTTTTCACTTTTGACAAAGGATGGCTAACAGTTTCCGCTTATCTATAGTCTATATGCTAAGCTAGGCTAAACACATCTTGATTTCAACTCCACACTTAATGCACAGACATTGGGACTGATGTAGATCTTCTCATCTCACTACTGGGCAAATAGCATATTTCCCAAAATGTTGAACTATTTCTTTAAGATTCATTAAAATCAGACTTAGTTCATTTGGACATCAGACCAATGATTGAGATATTTATTGTGTTTAAGTTT
The DNA here is from genome assembly GCA_036023655.1 of Nannoperca australis. Classification (NCBI taxonomy): domain Eukaryota; kingdom Metazoa; phylum Chordata; class Actinopteri; order Centrarchiformes; family Percichthyidae; genus Nannoperca; species Nannoperca australis. The sequence goes on along the minus strand of JAVQJD010072174.1, from coordinate 9,320 downwards.
CACAATGATTTGGCCAGTCAAACTCAAGAGTACATCATACCTCTATTGTTTGATAAAACCAGAGCAATGTTGTCTGAACTATCACAATGGACAATGAAAGATCAACTGACAAACCCCAGTTCCCCACACCCATCTGATGATATTATGTAGCAGACAAAAAAATAGGGGCTCAAAGATGATTAGTCAAAGCCAGTTTAATAAATAAAGTGTCAATGTGACACATTTCTGTTGTGTGTGTGTGTGTGTGTGTGTGTGTGTGTGTGTGAAATCATTGTCTCCTCCAGACAAGATGTCAAGTTTTCTAACTTTTCAAACACCCACACACACTGACACTAAACTGACAAATAATAAATAATCGTGCTCCTAAATTACACATTTTGTTTGGTCATTTAAAATAATGAAATAAGTAATTTCTTTAAATCAAAAGTAAAGCCTGAATCATTTTTTCCCAGTGTGGTGATATCATTTAGTAAATGAGCTCATGTTTAGGATCATAGGCTGCCCCCCTCCACACACACACACACACACACACACACACCTGAAGGAAACCTGAGACACAATCATCTCTTTTCTAAATACAGCTGTCTTGATTATGTCTGACAAAAACCATTGTGAGCTACCTGCTTGACTTCAACTAAACAGCCAGGAGAGTTAAAGAAAGATTAAAGAATAGATTGTTTATTCATTTCTTGTTGGATAGCGTAGCAAGAACTGTGTGTCAGGCTCCTTGAAAGGGTAATCTCATGAAATAACATTTAGGGATTAGCTTTAATTTGAGGTTGTGCCCAGCACACAGCAGTGTCTGTCATCAGTGGCTTGTCTAGAACAGGTCTGAAAGCAGCTTCTCATCGTCTACACTGTCATTAGATGACGATAGCAAGTCTGATTTTAGATACTCCTAAACTCACCATGATTCTTTAATACAAGATGAAAAAACATGATCAGATTCTTTTTAATTACTTTTAAAAAACTAAATCTGTAAAAGGACACTTAAGACATACTACAACTTTTATTTCTCTTACAGTCACGAAATCTCATGAAAAGACCAAAACTAACAAGACTGCAACACGTATCGCCTAACCCTCTTGCTGTAATATAATTGATATATGCACTGGATCAGCTGTTTAGTAGAACATATTAGTATTAAAATTTTTAAAAAAAAATGAGGATACAGCACCTACATTTAGCAGAATTACATTTGACAATTTTGTGACCAGAACGTGAACACCCAGAGATGCTGGTATCATGGTAATGATTTGTCCTGGAACCGGAACATATTTCTGTCTGGTTTGTTAAAGTCCATTGTTTGAACAAAATAAATGTCACTACAGGTACATTTCCAGGTGAAATGGGAGAATAACTATGACAACAGAGGAAATTCCCCAAAAGAAACACAACTCTTTGTCCAAAGATGTATAATGTAATGAAGCAAGAGTAATTTACAACAGCAACCAAAAGACTTCAAAATAATTGAACTGTTGTGTGTACACTTTTCCATCCAGCTAAAGGGCAGTATGTGAGGTTTTTTCAGCTTGTTCTCACTGTCTGTGTGCCAACCCTACAGCTATGTAAACAGCCATTACAAAATGACTATCTCTAACCCAAACATGAGGGCCTGTGATTTAAACAGACAAATCAACTGGAACACACTCACGCTTTCTCTTGTGATGATCTGACATATCAACCAATGGCAGAGAGCGGGATTTTCCCCCCTATAAACTATAAACATTGTTGTTCATAGTAATGTCTCAATAGAAACAACAATAGCTTGTGTGTCCTCTAAGGCCCATGGGAAATGTCAAGCTTTAACATTTGACACCCAAACTTACAGGCAGTAAAAATTGGATGAGTTCAACAATGGACTATTCTAGCTAAAAAAGATTATGAAAAACTGGAAATCACTAAAGGAAATGTAAATCATCTGCAGTATCATTTTTCAAAGGGCTTACTGTGTAAATCATTTTGTCATCAAGTTTATCACTCAAGAAATTCCATTCAATTCTGTTTGACAAAATGACAAATGACAAACAACACAATGAAGCTGGCACAAAGACAAAGCACACCATTCTTCTCCTTTCAATTTAAACTAGAACAACTCATTTAAACATCTTTATAGTCTAATTATGATCAAACAGGACAGGATGTTAAAACGTGAGCTACATTAGAGTGTCACATTCCAGAACCCAATTATGGCCTGTGGTGGGGCTCTTTTGTTTTCTGTAAACACACATAAATATCTTTTATTTGATTTGAATCCTGGCATCATCAGGGGATTGCATGCTAAGAGTGTTTCCTCTGCTTTAGTATTTAACATTAAATTTGCAGCGACACTGCTGAGCAAGCGAATGGAAGTCATGGAAATTAAGTTATTTATTAATTTATTAGCAAAATGTGTCATTTACTTTTGCAATGTGACTATTGTTGATGAACTTCCAGAAGGTTTTTCTGTCACATGGGATCACAACTCTAGAGGTGTTTCAGATGCGTTTTCAAATGTCCCTGAATCAAAATCACCCAAGAAGACACAAGTCAGTCTCCACCAGAACCCTGATGGAAGAGAGACAAGTTCAACCCAGCCACACACTTACAGTAGCTAATTAGCAAAGTGGAGGTCTACAGTTAACATAAGGTAACACTATCATTAATCCTTTTGCCCCTAGGCCCTTATTTCCCTAATGACCCTGTTTCATTAAGGTCTGGTGATGTGGTTTTGCAGTTATTTTTGATAATATTGACCCAAATGTGATTCTATTCAGTTTCTCTAAAGTTGTTTTTAGTGTGTCACTCTATTCTAATTGCACAAAAATATGAACTTTCATTGACTTATTTTCTCTCTCTTTCTCAGTTGTACATAGAGGAGCAATTTATGTCTCTCTACTCCACCTCTTGCTATTTTCATGCTTGATTACAGGGTTTGGAGGAGTTGCTGCAGCTACTTGTGTGTGTGTTCAACTTTGCTATCTAAGTTAACAGTATTATGACATCATTACATACAAAAACATTCTCTCAGCACCCCCAACTGTGATTGCCATGCCTGTTTACAATTTATGTATTTTTTGATAATTTATTACTAATCCCTTTGTACTGCCACTTTACAAGGAAACAGACTGACAACAGCGTCTGATGTGGGGAACATACAACATCTGTATTTGCATCCCTACATACATTCAGCACTCCCTAAGTGCAAAAAAAGTGCTAATTTTTCAGTACTGTTATGAGCACAGTGAGGTGTGCTTTCATTGAGCAAAAGAAAAACTGTGGTAAGATATTCAGAACGGACATTTGACTTGAGGGTTTCCCTCATTTGGCAGAAGCAGCACTGCCTGGGAGATTGTCCACAGGGAAACATAAACCACACTGTGGAGAACAAAGGTCACGACTCAGAGACCAAGGTCTAAGCCTACCACACTATTCAGCTATGGTCATCATCTTGCTTCACTCTTTAGCACCCACTGATTCCAACAAGCTCCCAGCTACAAGGTCGACAAGCTAGAAACTGCACTCTCCTGTCCCGTTGTGCTGTTCCTGCCTGCCTGCGTAACTAAAATATCCCAACATAGACTACGCCCTTCACATGCCTTCACTGACTGGTCCCTGAGTGGTGTAACAATGCCAAATGTATGCCAAATGTTCGTCTTTAATAGTGGGTCATTTATAGACACTGGCAGCAGCAAATTTGGACTTGTGGCCAGAGGTGTTGATTACCCTTTTTATCTGGCCGTTTGTGTGGGAGCATGATCAAAGCCATCACCCGTTTGCAATCATGTGCTTTCCTTCCCCCCTCTTCTCTCTGCAAAAAACTTTGGCACACAGCCATGCATCGGCCTACTTTTCTTTGTTTTATTTCTTCAAAAGGTTGTGCCTCACCCCATTCATCACAGAACACTGCTCCCGTCAAAGCTGTGACAGAGTCAAATTGTTCAGGCATTTGGGCATCTAACAAAGCACGGTGAGCATCTCCAAATCTGATGTAATTCAAGGAGGGATAATTCAGAATTCTCAGAGTCATCTTTGATCTGTGATCTGTACCATATCTGTACCCACATTCACCCATGGCTCATTTTAACATGCTTTATTACGCTTTTGATATTTCATCTCACCCAGCCCATTTGAACATATCACCACAAATTAGCATTGTGGTGTGGAATATCCCTATGCCTATGCTTTTCATTCTGTTTGACAAGTAACTTTGATCTGGGCACATATTTGTTGACTGTTTATGCTCCTTTCTGTTTTGAAGAGCTCATATTATCAGAGAAATGACAAAGAATGGAAAATATCCAGAAGGGCTCAGGGCAGGGTGGAGAGTTCATTTTTAATATGTTTGTAGTGCAAAATAACAGCTGGATGTCTACACTTTTGAGGACATATCCCTAACCTTCAGATGATTGTTATTGAAATATCATTAAGCAGTTCTTTCAAGAATCTCAGTGGATAGATTTTAGCTTATTCATCTTCCTGTCTGCCCAGGTTTGTGCTGTAAAGGAAAGGCACATGAGGCAGAGGAAGCCACACCGGCTCTTTCTGAATAACCCTGCCCCTATCTTGAAGCTTAATCCGATGAGCTCACACTCAGCATGTTCCTCTCGTGAGTTCTGCATGACTTGCGCTGCCCCCAGAGATAAAGGACGGATGGGGTGCTGCTGTCCTCAAGGAGAGGCGGATGGAGTGGGTGGGGAGAGGAGGGGGGCTGTTACAAGGAGGTAGGAGGGAATGGGTGGAGAGTTGGGGTATGGTTATGGGGAAAGGGGTGGAGAAGGGACATACTAAGGCCTCTGTGTGCATGTGTGGGGGAGTATCATCATCTACCACCTCTCCCGCCCTTGGATACTGACCTCTTTGTAGGATTCATATTAAAAACTCCAGCCCTGTGAAGATGACCCCCGAGACTAATCCTGTGACCTCCAACGCATTAAAGTGACCGTTAGTGGACATGGCAAAGACAGTCTGTCATTTTGGACTCCCCGTGGAAGGATGGTGGTTTGTGCATGTGGTTAATGTTTGTGTGTGAGCAATTGCAAGTTGGGGTGCAGTGTCGGTTTGTTATGGAAGTGGGGTCAATCTTTCACAAAAGCATTTGTGATACATGGAATAACAGAAATGATTCTACAAACTTTAAGGAGAGCTATGGGTGCAACAATCTGAACAAACATGACTTTATTTTTCAAGCATAAAGGATCGGCCATGGAAAAACACAGTATCTCAGTATCTGCAGAAGGCTATATTCTTAGTAGATTGCTTACAGGCTTTTTAAAAAGTGCTCAGAAACTGAGGGAATCCTTTGTAGCTTCCCAAGTCTGTAACCAGTTGGCCATTTGGTCGGTAATGTTCAATAACAGCTCAAAGCACCGACTTGTTGTCTCTGGGACCTGTGGACATCTTCTGAAGCTCTTGGAGGCGACTTTATGTGGTGATAAAAAAAAGGGCCCAATAAAGCCTTCTCAAAAGCGGCAGATCCTCCCGGCGCAGTCCTTGTTAATCACAGCAAACAGTTGGAGATCCTTTCAAAGGGGATTATATCAGGGTCAGGAGCATTTGGACCTTAATTACCCTTGACATAATGTTTGACCATTCTGTTACCACCGGAGAGGGCAACACTTATTAAGGGGACATGAGCCTAGGGGTCACCAGGGTTACCCAGGTCAACAGTGCAAGCAGAGCCCACCCCAACCCCCCAAACAACTTCGAGTCCAGCTACAGATCTCTGATCTTACCTACAACAACAGTGATGATCCCAGAGAAGGAATCCGGTCTGTTTAGGAGTTGAAGGATTTGGACGGTGATGTTGATTGCTGTCATCACATTGAAGACCATCAGCTGGGACAGGCTTCGGACAGCAGGGTTAAGCCATGACACATGATTTGGGGGCAACTGCAGCCAAAGGGTTAGAGGTCACTGGTTCTAATCTTCACACTAGCAGAATACATCTGCCCTTGAGAGCAATGCATTCTCGTTTCATTTGCATGAACCCAAGGACCCAATCTTTAATGCCACTTCTATGTTCAAACTTGTGTTTCTCCATTTGAACTTGGAGAATCACCTTTGCAGGTCACACATTTGCCTCTTTTTACAGCAGATTTAATGTACTGACAGTATTTAGTGCATCTGCTGTTGGTGCAATGTTCGAGAAAAGTATGCAGGGATCTCTCAAATTTAACTTCACTGTCACCTGAGATGCTCCTCCATGTATCTATATATATAGATATTTATGGCTCTGAAATTCTGATGTATTTCTCCTTAAAAAGAAGTGGCAGAACGGATCATAACCGAGGAGCTCCAATATAAAATCACAATGAAAAGCATTTAAATCTCAAAGCAAGACAGAACATCTGAAGGGCAAATTTATACTTTCTGTGTCCACATGGCAGGTCTGCAGGTTGTAATTTCTGTCCACTGCTGATGTATGCGGCTGCCCAAAATTGTCCCAAAATGCCTGCTGGACTGTAAGGACTCTATGCACCAACAAGCATGTCAACCACTAATGGTTCTTTCCTGTGCGGAAAGTCAAACAATGAGAACATTTCCATCAGTAATCAATGAGAGATTTTTTTATGTTTATTTATATGTGTTCCATGCACTGCACTTATGCACAGGACAGAATGAGAAGTGGACAAAGTGTAATGCAAACAACAGATGGGAATGAGGTCGCCTGGTGGAAAGCATTAACCCCCTCTACACCCAGAAAACATTTTCCTCTCTTATCAGTGTTCTTTATACAACACCTTCATTTTGGCAAACATCTGAAAGAGCCTCTGTTCTGAGTGTCCTTATATCTTTTCTTGCAAACCACAGAAGTCTGTATTATAACTCTGTCTAGGTCTAATCCCCCTAAAATGACGCAAAGGACCAGCTCCCAGTCTATTATCTCCTGACACACAACAGATAATACAAAAAACACAGAATTAAGCTAATACAAATGCAAGCTTGCATCGCTCTGGGTGTGAGTATACAGCATGTACACACAGGAGGATAGATGCAATCAAAACATCCCACTGCTCCATGGCTACTAATTGTATACATTATATCAAGGTCATCTAGAGAACAGAGCAATTTCTCATGTAAACACACAGTGCTGTGCTGTGTATTATGTTTTTGGAAAAAAGTAAATGTCTGTTGTCCACTGAAATGAAACATAAAATCTTTGACTTTCCTGCTACACTCAAGTACAATTTGACATTAATAATAAATTGTTCAGTCAATACAGCATTACTCCTAATCAAAGCTCATCTACTCTGTTTCTATCTACACTTAAAGCCACCTGCATTCTACACTGTGAAAAAAGAACATACACAAATACAGGATATAAAACTCTAGCTTAAGATGTCCTGCTGTTTGCCTCCCAAGGTAGTGTCTTCAATGATGATCTTATGAGGCCAAATAGCATTTGCACATGCTCAATAATTTACCCAGGGTAAACAGTCTTTTGTTCAGCTTCATGCTTGACTAGGCAAGTTCATTAACTCCATCAACACATGCACACAATACAAAATCCCCAGCACCACAGAATGTTTTCATCTTGTCAATGTCATACACTCTTCTGTCAAACTAAAAGCGTATGACAACGTGTATCTTTGAATACAAAATAGCCCCCCCTCTCCAGTTGAGTGAACATAATTGGAGGAGTTTCTGTAGCTGTAGGGGAGGATTGAGAAAGGATTAAGGAAAGGTAGGGAGGGTTGGGAGGAGGAGAAGGCAGGGAGGGGAAAATCTGTATCTAGTTTGTAATTGCATCTTGCCAAATTGCCATTATGCTATTATCCATGACTGACAGAAGACATGAAGCAACTTTGTGAGATATGGTTTTCACAGAATCATGGAAAGAAACACGATACATGATTTAAGACCCATTTTGTCTCCACAATTAATAAAATGACTGAGCTTCATCATAGTCAGAAAACAAAAGCAATTCTTAATAGCAATGAAATAGATTTAAAAAAGGTAATTACACGTAAATTGTGTATCTAATATTATTTACATCTACAGGGTTGGTCTTTCAAACTACTTCAAGTCCTTCAAACTAAGTGGCAAATTACATTGTTTCTTGTTGCCTTCAAAAGTGATTTATTTGAGTGTTTTGGGGAACAATAGTGGTCATGGGAACATATAATACTCTGACCCATACTGGACTTTTGGGGCCAATACTGACATCGATATTTGGGAGTTCGGCCTGACTGATAAATCAGTCTAGCTATGCAACAAAACCTAAACGTCAGGTGATGGTTATTATTACATTACATTACATTTAGGCATTTAGCAGACTCTTTTATCCAAAGCGACTTCCAAATAAGAGCTTTACATAAGTGCATAGAACCATGATTGAAAACAACAAGATGTCTAATTAAACTTGTAATTATGTATTATTATAATAAATAAAATAACAATAATATTAATAATAATAATAATAATAACATTATTATATAATTTTATTTGAAGGTAAATGCAAAAGTGAGCATATCCATTATTTCGCTGACAATCCCTCATTGCAAATTAAACTTGTATTTGCCCAACTCCGCATCAGAGACTGGCCTCCTGGTGGATGGAAGCGTGAGTGAAACCAGCCATTACGCAGCCTATGGAGACAGCTAGAATTATTAAAACAGAAGATGATCTGATCTGTCAGTCTGTAGAACCAGTTTGGACCAAAACACTGTAATGGGCTGATCCACTAGATCTCCTCCCTCTGAAGTTTTGTTGCTCTATAGAAACTTCATGCTCCTTCCACCTTTGCTCCTGACAAACAATAGTCACAATCCACAGGGCTGCTAAAGGTCCCTGTCAGTCAAACGTAAACAGAGCTTATACTTCAGCATTTGACAAATGGCTGATGCTGTCATTCTTCTTGGGAACAGTCTCCCACATGTTCGCACACCCAGATTCTACTCCCTTCAGAAGATGCATTCCACACGTGCAGTAGATCGGTGTCCACACGGAACTCTGGGCAATACCTCCACAAATTGTTGCACAATTGTCTTTATATTGTTTTACAGATGAACTCGCATATTAAAACAAACATCGCGAAAACTTGAAAGAAAATGGCGTTCCACCAAACTGGAAGAATCACGCTTAGCCAGGCTAGGTAGTCTTTTCCCTTAGTTAGCACTTCTTTGCTAGATATGATCAATCAGTTGTGTGACTTTCTAAACAACAATGATCTGTTTGAGCACCTTCAGTCAGGATTCAAACTTCATCATAGCACAGAGACAGCACTGGTGAAAGTCACAAATGACCTTCTAATTGCATCAGACAAAGGACTTGTCTCTGTACTCGTCCTATTAGATCTTAGTGTCGCATTCGATACCATTGATCATCACATTCTACTA